>DWPQ01000695.1:0-14859 GCA_018251795.1 Perichares adela | reverse complement strand
AAAAAAAGTATGAATGCCGGTCCGATAATATTGTCTGTTTTTGGGTAATAAAGTTGGGGTTACGAGAAATAAATTTGGATTCATAATTAATTAAAAATGGTCAAAGTAGCGTTACAAATTAGGGCAACGCTAGAATGCGTAGAGAAATTATATACCAACCACCCACATTTCCAGTGGTTCTTAAAACTGAAGTGTAGCAATTGTGGTGAAGAATCGGAGAAATTTCATGATCTCACAGAAGCGGAGAAAGTGCCGCAGAAGCATAATAGGTCTGAAACCAACCTTCTGATAAAATGCAAACTGTGTTCTAGGGAAAACTGTATCGATGTTATCGAAGGCAGCAATGGTTAGTTACACTGTTAGTATTATATTTTATTACTAGGATTCTGATTTTCAGAAAGAATAGATACAAATTGGTTGTTCTACATCTTTATTTAATATAAAACATCAGTTGTATACCTTCTGCGTGTGTTTGTCATGGTTTCCCGTAGAAGCCAAGTTATAACATCTCAGAAGACTGGCCGACAGCGATAGTGGATACAACTGCTGTTACTTAAATTCTAACAGCAATATACTGTGTTTAATGGCTATTGGTATTTTTGTGATTTAGTAATCAGGTCGAAATATCTCGTTCCGCTTGTGGAATTTTTTATGACTTAGTTCTGTACCCATGTGCAATAAATTCCCAGTTGAGTAGTTTAAGTTGATTTCTACTGTTGTAGTTATTTAAATGGAATCTTCCTAAAAGTATCACAACTATAACCATAATGATTTTTCTACTAATTTTATAATATTTTAGGTGTATTTACAAATGAAGATGTGAGCAAGTTTAAAACATTGGTGATATTTGACTGCCGAGGAGTTGAGCCTGTTGACTTTGAACCCAAAGCTGGCTGGATTGCGGAGGCAGAAGATAATGGTACTAATTTTTTTATCAAGTAGCAATTCAGCTTAACAGTATCTGTAAATGAAAACTTACCTAAAAATTGACATAAATAAATAAAAACTAAACAGGTATGTTTGTAGCATTATTATACTGTTGTAGACAAGCCATAGGCCTGCCTATGAGTGTAAATGACCATCTAATTAGAAAGAGAGGGAAGATGAGATGAGATGCATACTTGTCTTTGTCTAATACACACAAAAAAGGGACAGATGTGTCACCATTTGTTATCTCTTTTTTTACATGGACAAATTTTAGGCTGGTACTTTAGTATATTTTCTCTATGGGTATGGTGCACAAGTATGTAGTCTACAAATTGCTTTGTTTTACTATGGGTTCTTTGTGATCTGACTAATTATCATGAGAAATACTTTGCTAGAAACAATAAAGATTCATAAATGTAGTTACATGTCTTTCAGGCTTTTTATGAAAGGCCTGCGTTCAGTGTGGTTAGCTGTTGTTAATCATATGTATCTATTCATGAGTATGAATAGGAACAACTAACAGAAAGCCATGTATATCAATACTATTCTGAAGAAACTTGTAATGCTAAAAGTGAACTAAAATAGATATTGATTTTCTAAACAAACTGAAATTGTGTGTTCTTTGTTTTCTACTTTATTCAACAAATTAATCTTAAGATTTATATAATCCGAAATCATTCTCTTACTCTTTTAGGTAAAAAGTTTGAAGATGTGGATCTAACAGAAAAAGAGTGGGTGGACTATGACGAAAAGAACCAAACATCTGTTGGTGTGTATGAATTAGAGTGGCAGTTTATTAAAGTTAAATAATTGTAACAAATATGGAAAAGGACTTGTATATTGTTTGTTAAACTTGGAATTACTATATGTATAATGTAATTTAAGAAACATTGAATTTGTCATTATTTTTTTTAAAGAATTGTGTAAATAAAGATTTCAATTTTTAAAATGTGATCTATTAATAGAATCCCTTTATGATATTTTTAAGGTAACGAAAATATTGTTCTTTTATATTATTACTAAAACGCAGAGAGTCGAATTGATGTGGTGACTGTTGGTCATAGCTCATAGACAACCATAATGCAAAAGAAATCCCGTAGCATTGGCTGAAGAAAAGTAATTGTTACTTATCTCTTCCTTAGCCAATTACTTCCAAAACTCAAATAGAATATTCAATAGTTAATTATTATAAATAAAAATAAAAACATTTAGCAATTACAATAATACTTTATACGAAGTTAGTCACGGAATAGGAAGTACCAAAAGTACGAAAGTGAAGAAGTCACAGTCGAGTTGGCGCGCGAAATCGTAACTCGTTCACATGGCCTACGCGCGCTTCCCTGATAAAAACAGACTGAACAAACGTTTATATGTTGTTTGCAGACTATGTACAGATGTTATGTAGACAAGAAACGGTAAACCAACGCATGCAATCAAATGTATCCGGTTACATATAAGTAAATATCACGAATTTATATAAAACTATTTTTTTGTTGATAGAGCAGCAAGTGTATCAATGAAAATTTAATTACTAAAATATTCTGTAACTTAACAAAGTATCCAATATTTTGTTAATACTAGCATGCCATATTTTGCTTCCCTTACCGTTTCAAAAAGATGGTAACGACGACAAGAAAGGGCGAAAGAAACTCCTCATCAAATCTTCATCATATATCAATCACAATCCATAATCAGAACGGGGATCTCTCAGGTATGCAGGTTTCCTCGTGTTTTCCTTCACCGAAGCAAATTATTTAGATTTTTACGAAAGCTGATTTAATAACTATGACATTCATTAAAAAGTTTAATAACCTAACATTTTTTCGCATAAAATAGTTCTTTATGGAACTATTCAAATATTCTTATCAAATATGCATAACACATGGCTTGCGATTTAAATATCAAAATTGGTTTAAGGATGAACGAATGATAAAATGCTAATTATCACAGCAACATTCATTTTATTCACCACCACAAAACTGTGCAGCTCTACGTAACTGTACTCATTCACTCATACACAAATCACACTTTAATATAAAATTATACCTAAATACTTAAAAACATATTCTTAGTTCGTTAATTCGAGTGACAAGATGTAACGAAATTTAAATGGCTACTAATAAATTAACTACTCCTTTGTGGCGACAGTTGTAACTGACGTAGTTGTTTCAGGGCTGTCAGTATCTGAACGAGATTGGATTGCAGTGGTCATAGGACGGTCAGTAGTGGTAACTATTGTCGTATTGTCTGTGTCTAATGTGTCTGACCGCGACTGAAACCCTGTGAAGCCAGTGTTACCGTGAATAGTTTCCGAATACTCTGGTGAGCTAGTCGCTTCATGGTTTGATGACGATTCGCCAGCTAAAATATCGTTGAGTCGACGGCCGTCTTTATCGTTCAAGACTTCGTACGGCTGATGGATGAACACTGGGATCTCCACTGGAACCTTCACCGGCACTTTGACGGGTATTCTCACAGGATAAGGTACCTTTACGGGATACGGCACCTTCTTCTCCACCGGGTAAGGCTGAGGCACGTAGATGGGAACCTTCTTTTCTACTTCTACCTTATGCGGAACCAAAACTTCGTAAGGCACCGGTACTTTCTTCTCGACTTCCACGGGATAAGGAACTCTTTTTTCTACCGGCACAGGAACTGGTTCGCGGACCTTCACTGGGTACGGCTGGGGGTATGGAACTCTTACTTGCACGTGTTTGATAACTTCGTATGGTTCCCGAACTTTAACCTCTACCGGATAAGGTACTCTCGTCTCTACCGGGTAAGGCTGAGGAACGAGTACCTTTACAGGAACAGGATAAGGTACCCTTTTTTCTACATGCACCGGCACCGGCACTGGTCTATCCACTGGTACTTGAATATGGACTGGATAAGGCACTTTTTTCTCCACCTGAACGGGAACGGGTACTTTCACCTCCACTTTTTGCACGACGGGCACACGATGAACTATCGGGTAAGGCTTCGGTACGTATTCTTTTTCGACAACTTTTACTGGAATGGGTTGCGGTATTTTAATTGGTACGGGATAGGGAACCTTTTTCTCCACGTGTACTGGATACGGTCTGTCTACAACCTTTATTTTTTCTACAGGCACCGAAACTGGAACTTTCTTTTCGACAGGGTAGGGTTTAGGGACTTCCACTTTGTACGGTACTTTTTTTTCTACGGTCTTTATGTATCTATGGTGATGATGATGATGGTGATGCTTAATCTTTGTGTGTACTTTAGGGCGTATGTGGCTCTCTTCTGGTTTTAAATCTGGTGATGAAAACAGATATGGTTGCTTGTGTGGCCGCTTCCGTTTGCGGAATAAAACCATCTTATTGCGACTCAAGCCCGGCGCTGTACTTGGGGACACTGATGAATCAGCCCAGGGCAGCAAATCCAAAGGTTGTAGAAATAAAGTTCCTTTATCACGTGTATCTAACGCGTCAGAGAGAAACACATCAGATCGTCTGCTGATAGGAGTTTGTGGAGTTCTCCTTGCTTTACTATTATGATAATGTGATGGTACAATTGGCACCCAGTCGTTAGCTTCTACTTTCACGAATTCAGGTGCTGGAGTAGTTGATCTCTTATTCGGTACCCTGGTAACCCTCCGGTACTTTCGAGTTGTAGGTTCAAGCGTTGTCGACGTCGGAGGGGTTTCTGTAGAGGCAAAGCGGTAGTGGTGACGAGTACCGGCTGTGGCATGATCGATAGTATTGTCAATTCTAGTAGAATTAATAGTTTCGTTGTGGGATGTTTTGTTAACTTTGTCTAGAAACCTCTTTGGCCATATTCTTTTGGTTCTCAGAAATTTTCGCGTTGTCGTAATTGTAGGAGCTGTCGATAGAGGTGCTATGGTTGTGGACGTCGTTTGATTAACATACTTAGGCGGTCTCACATAATCAGTCCTAATGCCATTAATTGTTTGGATGGGTAAACTAAATTTCGGGCTCGTGGGCTTTACGATCGGTTTGCTAGTTGACGAAGTAAATATCAACGGTTGGCGAGTTGACTTGGAATAGAACGACCTGCTGTTGGGATGCTGCAAGGGGATGACTTTCGGAAAATTGTACACAGAGTTAGAATGAACCTTCAAAGGTTGATTAGGATATATGTGCCTTGCTTGTGGTAGATTTGGCAGTTGACCGTAAAAGTGCTTTGATATGTCGAAAAAAAATTTTTGATTGTCTCGAATTAGATTAATCGGTGGTTTACTCGGAGGTCTGAGAGTTGAATCGGGTTTCCAGGTCTGGTTTGCTTTGGGTAGCTTGATGGTTTCGGTTGGTTTCACGTACTTGGAGGGGTCTACGTTAGCAACAGCCGGAATCTTCGTTTCCTCAGCCACTTGATCTGCTACGTTGTCATGTTGCACCGTCGCGCCACTTTGATTGACGACGATCACTAGCGCAATGATCAGGAATGCCGTCTGGAAACGTAAAAGTGAATGTATCAATGCGAGTCATATAAATCATTCTGAAAATTTAATAAAATTTTATTTCAACTGTAAATGTAAAGACGTTATTTCAGAGATAATTTGACTAATTGCAAACGGTTTACGAAGCAGACTAATTATAATCGGTAACAAGTAGTAAATGTCATTGTGAAATTTATTCCTCAGGAGAAACCCGTTTTAAATGTGAGTAAAATAATAGTACTGTTATTTCGTTCAGAAATTTGTTCGATACATTGCCTAAAAAAGTTAAAAATAAACGCCACTTTATGTTATCAATGATTGATACGTTACAAATATTTTTCTTCTGTTACGACGCGCGTGTGCGATATCAAACACGCAAGCTTTTTTCCATACGTTTTTCTTTATGAATTGTATTTCCACTAAATGTTTGCTGAAGCGGTTGATATTATTAATTCAATAGTTGAATTTAAAATGTTTTATAGTTATTTCAAATATACGAATCCATAATATACCACACATTAAAAGTGTCGTAACAATAAAATAAGCAAAAAAATATATTGATAAGCCTCCTTGACTTATTGAAATACTTATTGAAATCTTATAAATATTTAATAACCGTTAATCACTTCAGTACTCGATTTACCCACAATAATGTTCTTGTAAAGTAATAAATACATATTTGACTTATATCAATTGTTTCACATCAGAGTATTAAAGATTTTACATTACCGAAACATAATCCATAAAACCAAGATCACTCTTATTCACATTAAAACGGGTATTTTTAATTTTGATTCACTTTATTTTGCACTCACAATCACGTAACACTTCACTTTTTGACATAACATTTGGCGCGAAAATTATGGCGCGAAATGCTCTCACTTTTTAATCTCGTAGTGATGTACCTACCGATAAATGTTGCATAGTGCGGGCGGCGGCCGATAGCTGGCACGTACGTAATGATGTGTGTAAGGAAGCGTTAATCACTTAAATAGCATTCGTGTAATGGGTGGTTGGGTTTCGGGACGCTTGCTAACTTTCTCTGCCAATGCCAATATCAGTAAGTTTCAATATACTTTATCCCATGACAATTCCATGGTCTAGTATAAAAAGTTAACCCACATTATCTCTACGCAATACTTTAGTAACTTTTCGTTAGTTTCGTATCGCTATATTTTGCCGGATATTTTTGGAGTCAAATGCTTATTATATGACGTATTATAAACTTGGACAACCCAGTATTTTATTTTGTGTGGCCTAACTAACAATGAGACAAATGAGGAGATTTATAAGTAAATCCTTAATTTGGACTTGTTTGACTAATTGAACTTGTAAAAGCACGGATTATTTGTCTGGTAGCGTCGAGTAGCCAGTTCTAAGACACAGACAACATAATAGTCATACCAAACCAATTTTAAATAAATCCCACCGTTACCTCGATTGGTGTTCAGTAAATTAATTACTTACACTAAAAGTAAGGGTTGACTTGGATTTTCTTTAATGTTAGTCTATGTGTATGTGTATGCTGTGTAAAATAAAAGAAAATTATGAATTTTATACATAAACTAGTTACTCAATTTATCTTTCAGTATTAAGCGGGTTATTCCGTCGTATCGAACAGTTAACTTCCGGACCATTATTAAATTATTTATATTAGGAACCCAGCCTTAAATACCAATATAATTATTTGCTAAATCATTATTCAATATGGCGCACGCAGCGAAATGCAATAAGTAGGTACTGTAGTAACTTCGAATAGTAATAATTGTTGTTTAATTTCCTGTTTCCGCTCTTCCGCGCTATATAAGTTACCAGTACTAATCACAGAATTGGCGCGAACTTACGCAACCATGCAAATGTTTGCACGCTACGCGCCGTAATAAGGTTACGAGCTTATTTATTTAGCACGCACCGGCCTGCATAGGAGTAAATTTCCCTTTAATATAACAAAAACAAAGTAAAAATATATCACAAATTAAAACATTCTACACGGCATATTGTTATCATCCCGGCAAGTAAACTCTTAGTTGACAAACTCACCCAGGTGAATTAAATCTTAACCATTACTAAGGTACACACAAAGGTTACAGGTTTAAGGTTTTACAAATTTAAAAACACGACATGCCTAATTTTAGGTCGCCTTTTACAAAAGACAAACATTACACGAATCTATTAAGATTGGAATTACAGCTTATACTAGTGATAGCTTGGTCGATTATTCATTAGTGACGGCGTCGAAGCCAGCCGAGCGTACCAGAGGAATCCGGGGGAAACACATTATCACATTATCTAGCTGGCATGACGGAACACTGACACTTTCATACTAACTAATCGGATACGTTAATTGAGAAGTCAACATTACTTATACTGTTTTTTTTTATCGATAAAAAAGGGAAGTTATTACACGGAAAACCGGACTAAAGTCCATTGTTAAATTAATTAAAAATATTATTACCTTGTCTTATTTAAATTGCCGATCAACTAACCATTTTGACTGGTAGGGCACATTTTGATATTGTAGTATAGTGTAAATTTAAGTGTTATTATCAACTGGACTACAAGAAAATCTATCATTAAAAAGGAAAAATGAAAACAAATGAATTGATTGACATAATAATTTAATTAAAATGACTATGTGTATGACACTGTTTTCTTAAGATTAAATGTTTTTCTACAGTAGACATTCCGAAAAATGTAAAGTGCACATAATAATATATGCGATATTCATAAAGTCTAATAAAAACATTATTAATATAATTCAAAACCTAACGCAGACTACAGATTACAGAACTAATTCAATAACATTTGGTAATAATGGAAACACATTCTTGACTCGGAATAGAAATTGGGGGGTTTTAAGTTATCCCCAAAGTTACCCCTTACCTTTTATATGTTAGTCAACTATCTCGTACCTGTTGATAACGATACTCGTGATGTAATTTGTTTGCGCTTAGTACAATACAATATATTTTTTATTGGTTTAAATAGATTTAGCGTCGACTGGTATGAAGACAGATTGATCTCAAAGTGTAACTACTAGTTTTCTGCTCTATTTAAACTTTTGCCGAATTTGATACGATATTTTTAAATATCGATTCGTAGTCTGCGTTTTACCTAACAACTGTATCACATAGTAAATAGACACCAAGAGAACTACTCTAGTACAACACAATCTAACTGCTATTTTGATTTGAATTTTTTTTTGCTAAATTTTTAAATCTTATTTGACATCGAGATACTCATAAAACGATTACATCATAAAACATCGATTCATATCTGATACAATCATAATATTGCTAAAATATACTACGTACAGAAACTACGTTACGGGACAGATTTCCTCAGTATTTTTTTCTTGAGAATTAACAGGACACTCACGGGCGTCCATTACTTACATAACATCACAGATGTTTTGCCATCCAATAAGGTTGCGGGGAATCCGGGTATGATGTCATCATTCATTGATTGTCATGATCATCACGATTATCTTAGTAACCAGGCTGCCTGATACATTTGGCGTTCTTATATATATGTACAACTATTGTCTGTCAAAGGACGAGTACAAATAATCCTACCGTGCTTATAGATTCCTCATAGCCAAGAAGATGTAGAGCACACTTATCTTTGCTGGTCCAGTGATTAGTGGAGGAATTAACGGTCAATCCAAGTAGAAAACTGTCAAAACCCAAAATCAAATCTTAACGATATCTTTATACAGAGTCAGGGTTGATAACAGAATGAATGTATGATTAAATTCACCACCTTCAATTATATGACAAAATTTAATTATCTATAAAAATATCTAATATAAAAATTAGATATATGAAAATAACTTTACATTCATAGTTTTCTAGACTTTGTGAGTTTTATAATCCCATTTGGGGCTTACGAGGCTGTCGAATAAATGCATAAAATGCAATAAAATTTACTTTACACACATTAAATTTAAGCATATGATATAAATTACATAGAGATCATAAACAACAGAAGTATCAAGGCTCATCATCAATAAAAATAATTTATCAATATTTAATTCCTATCAAATGAGTGACAAGATCTACATAAATGATATAATTAATAATCAATTGACATTATTCAGATAAATAGATTCATGTGACCATTTTTTGAATTCTTCTGATTTGTGGTGCACAATAAAGTGTTTTTGTATTTTACTGTATCACTATGGCACGGGGTTGTGTATAAATATAACCTTAACATCAGAGATATACATATATTTCTTAGTTTTAATGTTTTATTTTTGTGTCACCCAAAGGTTGATTGGGACAGAATATTTTTAACAAAAGTTACTTCTTTTGCACACTCCGGTATGAAAATAATACAAATACTCATGATATACAGAACTGTATCCAATATTTTACCACACAAATATATATATATTTCATTTCATTTCAAGAATACCTGTATCATACTAAAACGTATAAATTTCACAATGATTCCAGTATAAAATTATAATACATATTACATATATAATAAAAAAAGTATAAAATACTACTAACATTATTATGTAGAGACAAAGTGATATTGTGCTGACTGAATTTACATATAAACACCTTATAAACATATCAAAAACTTTAAAAATCCACAAAATATAAAAGGAGCGTGATGAATTTGAACCCAAAAATAACTCCGCTAGTGTGAGACACGGAGATAAAATACATCGACCAGCGAGTACAATATGAAAGCAATTAATCTATACTAATATATAAAGCTGAAGAGTTTGTTTGTTTGTTTGAACGCGTTAATCTCAGGAACTACTGCACCGATTTGAAAAATTCTTTCGGTGTAAGATAGTCCGTTAATCGAGGAAGATGAATGGCGAAACAACGTTGGCGGGGTCAGCTAGTAATGTATACAACAATTTCGTAATTGCATTTCATCGTGATCATCGTGAGAGATATTTAAACACAATGGAATGAAAAGGACTTTTATATATTACATACACAAAGTGAGCATTGGATCACGTTATGTCTCAGCGTTATGTGTATACCTTAGAGTGACTTACTGCATTCACACTACGGCTATGACACATGTAACGATTTTAGTAAATCAAGTATGAGTATTGAAAAGGATAGAGGCACATCGGAGACTTTTGAGTACTACAACCGCATTCCCACAATGAGTTCTATATTGCCCCTTAGGGGCTAAATCAATTTTTATGAAAAAAGAATGTCAAGTAGGTAACTCACTTAACCAACCGCAAAGTTTTTAAATTGCTAAGTATTTTGCATCTATAAAAAATAACAATATTTTTAAAATTATTTTGGATCCAAGGTATCATTTCGCAAAACAGGTGTTTTGTCCAAAATACTTTGGGAATCCGTACTCTAAAAATTGTCACGTCAAATTCCAATTTCCAATTTAATTAAGCCCCTAGTGTAAAATTCTATGTTTTCTCAATACCAAATTCTAAGCACAAGAATAGTTGAATGAGAGTACATCGAGTGGTAGCAAAATATCGATATTTTAGGTAAAAAATCGATATTGATGTACGGCAATAACTCTGGAAGACATAGAGATAACTAAATTTTAAAAAGTCACTAACTAACTTCTCATTCATTCAGCTTTTGCCACAGACTTGTTGAATTCGAAGCTAGTACAAACACATTATATTTTAAAATAAAAATCACTACGTTTAAACGCGCCTAACTTAACCTAAAAAATAACATAATAATTTCATTGTATTCCCTTAAGAATCTTCAGCCGATAATCGCTGCTCGGAAACCTCATTCTGACTATCAACCTCACCTCATCGGAGCTGAATTTAGTTCTAATACCATCAGCATCGTTCCACATTCGTGCGATCTCCAAAAGCTGGGCCGTAAATAATTTGGGAATCAGTATTAGTTTCTCCCAATACTTGGTCTTGTTTTGTGATGTAAAAACCTCCTGTAAATAAAACATATTAAATAAATAAAAAAACAGTCCCAAATATCTTAAACAATTTCCCTTGTTAATATTGCCTTAAATTTAGTATAATTATGTTGTTTCTTTATTTCCTTCTACCAAATTAAACATTCGCGATTAAACAAAATGGCAGATCATAGTCTACCTAACTTACCGGATACAAGTCATCGATCTCATCAATAGTATACTGGCAGCGCGACGCGATCAAGCAGATAACGTCTTCAGTGATATCTTCGACGTGGCGCAGGGAGCGTCGTACCATCGCCTCGCACGTGGCCTCCACCAGCACCGACATGGCGCGCTGGTACATGCGGCCTGGCAGCACGTTGTACCACGTGTCCTTCATCTCCTTCAGCAGAACCAGGACTTCATTGACATCTCTGTTGAACGCCTCGAAAGCGTCAAGGCCCCAGTGTTTGACTGTAACATGAATTTAATATCGAATATTATAAATATAACTAAATATACTAACGGTCTAATATTAGTTTGGCCGTATAATAACTTTCTACCCCTTTTTAAACCCGTTTGGCAATTAATTTCAAAAACGAATCACATATTCCACAAATTCGGCTAATTAAGGTTTTATGCTTTGAAGTAGATTGGACTAAGGAATAATGTTGTTCCATGCAACCTATGAGCCGTTTTTAAGCCACTTAGGGGTAAAATTTTGGAAAATCTTTTTATTAATGGATCTCTACGTCATAAAATAAACACACTATCGTAGTTTCCGATCTCTATGATTGGTGATTTAGGCTGTGTTTTGATCGGTCAGCGTTTTATACGCATAGATTATTTTATATAGGTAAAATTGCGTACGAATGGAATATAATATATTTTTTATATAAATATCGGCACGCCCAGCCATCAGGCCACATAATGGTAAGTGATCAACTCCACAAGGTAAGTCTAACGCATACCCAGTGCCAAAAAAGATGCAGGAAAACCACTTATTACTGGCTTTCTGACACTGTAACTTTAGCACTTGAAAGGAAGAATTATTTCTTTCTTTCTTTCTTTCTGTCTTTTTTTCTATTACTGTCTCTCTCCCATCACACCAGAAACATACTATGGTTGATTCTAGATCTGTTTGTCATTACATCCATTGTTTGGTCCAAGTACCCTGCACTTTGCATCTTTGGGTGGTATCTGAGTATTTGTGAAAGCTTAGTAAACAATAACATTTCGCGCAACTTACATTCGCCTGCAATTTTAACACAAATTGTGTCTCTGTTCTTCTTCAAAAAAATACACATTTTCTCCATTCCAAACACACGGAGTTCATGAATGTTACCCATGAGAATAGTATTGAGCTTGTCTGCTATGTTCCGGGGCAGTATATTGTGCCATGGAGGACCAACCAAGCTGTGTGCGAAATAGTGGCAATTATTGAAGAATAAAGCTGGAAAAGAGATAAATGAGTTATAATTATAAGTCTACATGAATAGTATTATCTACTTCTTAAAATAGAATGTAGTGTATTTTTAAATCATAACTTAACTTAAAATTATTCAATTATGTGAAGCCAAAATTTTCTAGACAGCACTAAACATAGATACTTGAAAAGTTTACTCAACAACTTAACAGGCTTAACAACGCAATGGATATTTATATGACAATAAAACAACCTCAGCAACATATTGTTATCAAAGTAGAAAAAGAAACTTGTCTATTGCTGGTTCTCACAGATTAAATCCAAAACTTATTAAACTACTAGAGGATATTAAGCACAGTGATTTTCAACAGTGAAACCTAATGCCTTATGTCTGTAATGGCTAATGTCTGTTGCTTAGCAGGATGCACCACTTGCAGATGAAGTTGACTTAAACCCAAGTATAATTGACGCCCCATAAACCCTCTTAATCTGTAAGTCTAAAACCTCTACAAATTTATTCTTTACTAGTTAGATGGATAATAATAATCTGAACTAACTCACCAATTTCCAGAGGGTGTGCCTTCAGTCTAGGCAAATTTTTGTGCGCAACTATGCCTAAATACATTGTGGCTATGTCTTTTATATATGGCAAAAGCTGGTTCGAATATTCTATCGGGAGTTTGGTACTCTCCACCAGATGTTTAGTAATCACTGTTACAACCGTCTTCACATTCTCTGAGACCACACATTTTGGGAAGAATGGTGGATTATCTAAATCATATTTGAACCCCTTATTTGTTACATCCAATATGGACATATCTGGAGAATCGGGATCCATTCCCACCGTTATAGTTGATTGAGACAGATATTCACTCATCACTTCTCTAAGTTCACCCTGCATCTTCCTACACTTTGTGTCGTACATGAGCAAATCTGTGTGATCGATATACTTTTGGAGTGGTGACTTATCCGCATCAACAAAGTTTAATTCCACCAGGAACTTATTAAATGTGTCCAACTCCAAGACAATGTCTTTATAGAGCTGATGCGAGTTCTCACAACACGGAAGATTGTTTTTAATGCAGTCCTGAATTACCTTGTTAAAAAATTCCTCCCGGTTACCATCCCCAAAACATTTGAAGAATGTTTTGTCTGCTTCCAATTTGGTTCCTATTGTACTATTTAGGAATTCAAAAGCTGCTGTTAAATTATTAAATATTGTAGGAATAGTTGGACGTTCAGTGTCGTTTAAATCTATTTTGATGTTGAACACCAATGCACCTACATGGTCTTCTGTGAATATCTCACAATTATGTTTTATAACATTTGGTACCAATACAGTGACAAAAAAGTGACTAAACGGTTGGATATCTATAATCATTTGATCAGCTATATACAAAGCCCGGAGGACTCGTTCTAGAAGTATTGGATCGTTTTGTTGTACCGACATAGAGTAAGTCAAAGTGTTTACACCTCTGTTGAAATTCCATCTTAATATGTTTGAAAATTCTACACTGAGTTGTCCCTGCGACACCGCCAGCTGGGTTTCAGATATAGCTCGGAAACTCCGCAGCGCCGTCGCCAAGTTACCTTGGAAGGATAATTTGTCCAATCTCTTGTGCAAGGCCTTCATTTCCACGATTACATCAACATACTTCAAACTCTTCAAGTCTCGGGCTGCCTTCTGCAATATATACGTACCGTCGACTATGGTGCACGAATCGTTAAAAAATTTAGTAACTGCATCCAATTTTTTACAGGCATTATTAATTTCTTCATTTTTGTTGCCGAATTGTTTCCGGAAAGCTTCGATTTCTTCTAGTAATTCCTCTAGGTCTGCGTTCGCTCGAAACTTGCGATTCTTGTAGTTCATTTGCTCCAGGCTTCTAGATGAATCTGTTGTTAAGTATATATCAATGTAATAATTTTGCAACCCCCACGAAAACACCTGGAGTCGTTCAGATAGATCAATTATTTTCGGCAAAAGTTCATTGCGAGCTTTCATGACATCTTCTGTATTTGTTTTGTTTGCTTCTTGTATAACAGCACTTAATAAACTCATATTTTTTTATTATAAACTCTGATTAAAACTGAAGATTTTAGTGGGCTGAACATGAAAATTAATAGTTTAACGTTTATCACGCAGTAAATTAGTCGCAATTTTAAATATTTCTAACAGTTTCTGTAAATTGCCGGTGAGCGTCGTGACTGGTCG
>DWPQ01000694.1:0-14867 GCA_018251795.1 Perichares adela | reverse complement strand
GTTTCCGAGATCCCATGTATATATAAATAAATAAATAAACAAATAAATAAATAAATAAGAATTGCTCGTTTAAAGATTAGATTAGATTAGATTAGAAGTTGTTTCAAAAGAGACTGTACCAATAAGTAAAGAAAAATAGTCGGGTAAAAAGTAGGATTTTATGGATTTATTGCCACTAATAGATCCAATTTATCACGAATTTTATAAAAAAAAATTAACTGATAGTGACGTATCCAATATCGATCCTGATTTATGCTCCGAAGACCCTGATGCAGAATGAAATTATGAAGAATTGAATTAATTCCATGATAATGTAACTTTGTTTTCGAATAAAAACAATTATTTTGTAATCGTTTGTTTTATTATTACCTATACGTACCTACATACCATTACCATTACCATACATTTTTGAAATAGCGTGAGCGTGAACGGTTACCGCTAAGATTTTTGTCAAGGGCCTCAGAAATGAATATTATGGAATATTAGGATTTGTTTTTTTATACGTTTGGTTATCCGCTGACGTCGGTGTTTTTAGTTTGAGGTGAAGGAAAATAACAAGGTCTGTTTATGAATATTTTTTTATTAATTTCACAAAATTATTTATTAAAAGCCACAATGTTAAGGCTTTTAAGCTGTCAAAGCGATGCCCGTTTCACAAGAACCCATTGTGAAACCACCCAATGAGCCAGAAAACTGTAGTCGGAAGCTATCTATGAACTACGTTATAAATGTTTACATTTCATTAGAAAATATCGACTATACTTCATCCGAATAGGCAGTCAAGCTTGCGATCCGTCTATTGGTGGGTGCGGCACACTGCCGACCGTGCAGCACAGCAGCCGCCCGGCCGTGTGCGACACCCTAATATCAATTGTAAAAACAACTCGTATCAAAGAAATATTTTGATTACCATACAACTCACGGTACAAAGATTTAAATGCACGTCTAAATATATATCAATCTTGGATTAGGTACGATAAACTGTATCAGGTAAGTAATAGATAGATAATAATTGTTATTTTATGAACTTAATTAAGTGGTAAACACAAAAACTATAACCATTGGTAGTTTACATACGTCTAATATCATGAACATCGAATCATAATATTTCTTTAATGCAAGAATGACACTTTAAAATCACTTAACATTAACGTGTGAATAGAACTATGTTTACGTATAGTAGAATAGAACAGCACTTGTGTCGTTACTGTATTTATATAATGAGAAGCAACACTGACTTCTAATAGTTATTTGAAACTTGTATAATTTGAAGCTAACTTGTGAACTCTAACCCGAACGCCTTACCCTAATTTGAGATACAAAAAAATGACCTTACGCCACCGAAACCAGTACCTACTATCTACAAATCCAAAATGACACGCGGTGACTGTACATAAAGTAGGCACAAACTAAAATAAGGCAAACCTCCGTCCTCCGAACAAACAGAACGTTATAGACACAAAACACCTCTATATTGTATTACGATACCTATGTTATTTAACCTACCGTGTCACATCACGGTGTCACGCTCTTCAACGATTCCGGAATAAAATCATTTACGTGGGTCCCACTTCGCTCTGTAAATTGTATCTTAATACTTATGTTATATCATTTATGAAAGTACTGTTTTATTTCAAGCTTCCAACCCGGCAACCGTCGTTAAACTGGCCGCCATTTTGTTCAATCGTGCTGCACAAAATGGCGGTGATGGATGCAACAGGCGTTAACTTACTTATATAATTATGAATGCGGATATACTTTAGGACTTTTAATATGAATATATTATAATCATTGAAAGCTCAGTTTTCAAACACCCTTTTCAATTTGAGGCTTGCATATAACTTGTATATAAAGATTCCATATTAAGCCAAACGGCAAACGAACAGTTCATTTAAGAATAAATAGACCTCGGGAACCGTTATATTTTAAAAAATATACGTCAATATGCTCAAAAGCTAATTTAGTTAAGCTTAACACCATAAATATACGAATAATCTCATATACCCAATGCGATGATATACAAAAAATATTTATTTCTCCCGCAAGTCAATACGTATTTTATACAAGCTTAAGCAAAAATAAACTCTTCTAAAGTGTAGGGACTTACATAATACGTATATACTATGCTATATCCGACATCGGTGACCACACTAGAACACGGATACGACGATTATACTACCTGTACCGAAACGTGTTAACGTTTTAAGATATAGTATACCATCTCACAAACATTTTGGTTTTACGAATTTAGTTACGGCTTTAGAACTGGCGATCAGCTACAGTCACTCAAGTAGAGATTACTGTATATTGACAATAAAATTATATTTTACTTGTTTATATATCATAGTATAAAAAAGAGTTGAGGCATAAAGTTCGGCTTGTTTTGACATTGAAACAAAATTGTAAGTGACGCTCAGTTATACGAATGACAGCGACATACGGCCGATCTGGTCAACATATGACACTGTGTAGTTGTTCATCTGAATAGGACCTTACAATATTGTGTCACTGTTTTATCTTCTGAATACATACTGTTTAAACGAAGGTGCTTAGATTGTCTCAATGCGACTGTTCTCAAAGATACTTAAGTGTGTATACATTTACTAAATGATACTCCAGCCATTTATATTTTGTCAAAATCCTCACAAACTGTTTATTTTCACACCATTTCTTTACTTTTCCAACTGCAAAAGCTAAATATCTCCAGGTGTGTCGCACACCTTTGAAATGAAATTAACGTTGTTCGGAAAGCCTTTACCGTCGTTCCATTAACTAAATACTATATTTAATCGAATTCCATCAAGTTTACAAGTGCTATTTACAGTCCCATCACTCAATATGTCTTATCAGATATTTATATAATATTAACTATTAAATTTCCTAATTTACACCAAGTCAACGAAAAAAGTTGTATAAAAACACATTTACAATATATATTATAACCAAAATGTAAACATGCTGTGATTTTATTAAAGTGTCACATCTAAAAAACTCATTTTACTTGGACTAGCATTTCTGCATTACGACGATGTTTTTTTGTTGTTAAATAAATTGAACACGAAAATAATATAAAACATCCTTACACGTAACACCGTTAAAACAACACCTAACATAGAGCTTACATTTAACAAATACCTACGCCTTAAGGTACATTTCACAAAAAAATCGACATCGTTTCAATACAGTTCAACGATAAATGTTATAGCCGTGAGTACAAACAGACCTTAATAAAACTATACATTTATATAAAACATTGCATAAAATTTACAAAAGCATCCTCACTACCATCGACTAGTAATTTATAAGGTAACTAATGAATGTTTTACGAGACCGAACTTAAGATATACGATAATAACAATTATTTTATTTTTAACAAAGCGAACGACGAAGTGGGTAGACAGATGTGTACTTCGATATAACGTTTTAATTGAAGCACCGAGAAGAAGGTAGGCCTATATTAACCTTTTGGGGGAGGAGTTGCAAGAAACAAATTTCTTAGAACATGCTTCGGAATTAAAAGTAGAAAAATATTTAAGAAGAATATACGACAATTTTTTAATAACGCATTCTAAATTTAATAAAATCCAAGTTGACATAAGTTTAACAAGTTATTAGTGAAGAAATATGTGCCCACTTCAAGAGTGTCACATTTCGTAATGAATGGTCCAATCTAACCCGATAAGAGGTAATAAATATAATTTACGTAAACTGTTTAAAAAGAAGCTGAGTCAATCACGAATATGCAATTACGAATTTTTAAATAATTAATAAGTGATTTAATTATGAAATATTAAATTTGTTTGATCAAAAGAAAACCTTGTCTACAAGACAAATATAAGATAAAGAATATTTACAAATGATATATATACGATTATCTAAACAATATATATTTAGCCATAATTATAATGTGTTATAACAATAATATACAAGGAAACTAATGGATATGGAATTTAATAATAATATATTTGATTATAGTGTTATTTTCATTATTGCTTGTTACACGTTTAAATGACAATAATTTGCATTATTATTAATCATATTAAAATATCTAAAACTTATTTGATAATAATAAAATATCTTTATATAGATATATTTATAGGAAATAAATCATTTAAGTTACATACAATTAATGTCAAAATTATAGGATAACATGGTAAATAACAGCTAACTAACTATTTGGTTACACTATGGCCAGTATAAATAAGGGGGATTCAATTATAGTTAGCAGTAACTTTACTAAAGTTGTTCGAGGGACCGCTACTATGTAAATAAGAACATTTGAAAATTGAAAACATTTCAAATTCTCACCGATTCTCAAATGAGTCTACAGCGACTCATTCTACTGTAAAAATATCATGAGACTTATTATACCGTAAATAAAGTATTTAATAGTAAACGTATTTAATGTAACATTAAATTTTTCCAATCATCAGATCAACGGTTTTTAAATATTAACATGTTTGCTAAAAAAATATTTACGGAAAATGTCGCAAATTGAAAAATTTTATATTTGCCAAATATAGACTTTAAAAACTTATACGGGTTGCCTCTTTCGTTCCTGGGAAATAATTATACTTAAAATGATAATTTAATGGTGATGAGAAACAAAAAACAACATATTTTGACTGCTAACAGAATATTATTGTACACGTAAGGCATAATATATACACACACACATCTACGTCTTAAATATACGTATGGCCGATTTTTGAAGTGACTTTTCTTAACGTTTATAAATTAATGTATTTTCATCAATTGATACAAGTTGCATTGGGATATCATTTGTGTAGTCAATATAAATAGCTTATTGTGGTCTCCTGCGGCTATATTCATCATTCGATACTGAAGTAGCAATAACTACGGCCTTGAATTTTAGTTGCTAACTGATGTGGGTGTCTACAACCATCTTAAAGATAACTTCCATATGTTTGCTACACATTGCTACTTCATGGATCACCGCCAAGGATGTATAAAACTGGAGCGTGGTTTGCGTGATACTACACAAACTTTTAATCTACCAAACGCAACTCGTACCAATAATTCAAACAACATTAATCTGTTTGTTTCTGCTGTCGGCCCTAGCGGCCTTTACAGCTTCACGCGGACAGAAACGTTAACCTGTAAACAATACAATACACCGCAACTAAAATACACTTTATCGTTCAGAAATGTATAGAACATGTCGAGTTGTCGGATATGACGACAGAGGGAGCGGTGACGTCACTCGTAGGTGTGGGCCGTGTGAGTACGTTCAGAGGCAGTGCGGCGGTCGTGCGGCAAGCGTGCGTGCGCGGCGAGGCACTACGGCGGTTGCACGGGCCGGTGGGGTGGTGGGGATCGCCTGGAATACAACATATATACAATACAATGCAGCTGCTCCCAAAACATTCGTTTTCAGAACAGTTTTTTTTGTTCTGTAAAGACATTCCTGTGTATTTTTATAATATTCCTCTAAGTTAATAATTCCAGTTGTTACTTTGTTTATTTACTTATTACATTGTTATGAATCTAAATCAGGGTTTTTTTCGGCCTTATGAGGTAGAGAATAGGGACTCTCGTGTTGACCTAATGGTTACACTGACCTATATAACAATCCGTTTTCTAGCAGTATTATAGTGTTATAATATTTTTTCAGCATTCTCGTAGCTTACTAGAAGATGCTTCACCTCTAATCAACGCGTAGTTCGGTCGCTCAAGACGCGCGGCGACCGGTCAGCGACCCGACGAAGGATTTGAGCGCCGCTCCGATAGACGCGCGCTGGGCATCGCTGGCCACGCTGCCCGAGCTGCTGGAGAAGCCTGCACTGGCCAGTGCCGCCCCGCCGTGGGCGTCTAAACACTTCTGATAGCGCAGCTGCGTACAATTCATCATCAAAAATAAAGTATGACACAGTAACCTTGGATACGACATAAAAAAAGACATACCACCAGGACGGAAAAACATAAATTTGTTAAGACGAAGGCCTAGAGTGGACTAAACTAAGGTCGGTATGTGAACCCAATACCTCTTTCGGAAAGCAAGGTTCTACAATTTTAGGCATCAATTGTGATTCATGGTTGAAAACATCCCTAGCATCCCTAGCTCCTTGTCCAATGGATTCGTAACATGGATTGCTCAATAACGCCTGTATTGGTATAGTACCTTGCAAGCGGCCTCGATAGTCTTGCAGAGAGCGCCGGAGGATGGCTCGGCGTGGAAGGCGTGCGCCACGAATTGGTCCTGCGGAGTGTGCACGATGAAGGCACAGCGCCGCACGTCGCGCCCGATGCCCAGGAACGACAGGTAGCGCACGCGGCACTCCACCAGCGGGGTGGACTCCTGGACACCATCACAGTAGTTACTGACGCTCAATGTTTTCATTTACTGAAGTACCATATAAATGTTACATAACATTTATAAGCTCCCAAGTTCACATAAACATTATTTGTTGGAATCCTCAAAAGTACGTTTTGTATTGAAAAATAAACTATGTATAGGTTGCCATATGTTAAAAAGTAAACAAAAACCCATGTCAACAAAAATAAGCAAAGCAAAGACCCCCAGTCCCTATAGTGTTTATGTAATACTTGAAAGACCCCCATCTTATCCTACTTCTATTATGATCGGTTTCTTACTGTTAACCTGGTGACGTTAAGACCATAAACTATGTATAGCAGGACTGACCCCCTCTTCAGTGATGGTGATCATGGACGGAGCGACGGCCACGGCGACGGGACGCCAGGCGGAGGGGGCGCGCGCGGCGGCCAGCCGGTCGAGCGCGTCGTTGAGCACGGACATGCCGGTGGCGCGCGGCACCTCCGCGCTGCCCAGGTACCGCGCGCGGACCGTCTTGCGCGGCTCTTCCATCGGCGTGGGGAACGAGGCGCCTACACAACAACACAACAACATTACCGTCTCAGAAAGGTTCTTCGAAAGCCTCCTCTACACTACACGCGAAGTTGGACGATGTTAGACGAATACGATAGTCTAAAGAGACAGAAGGCGAACTTGAACAAGTATATAGTGACGCACTTAGGACTTTAGCCAGTTTCTAGAGTACTTCGCCGAGGAACTTCGCGAGTAGTGTAGAGGAGGCATAAGGTTCAAAAAATTCAATACATATTTTTTTCATAATTTACGTATCATTTATACACTTACGCACGTCATGTTTTGCCTCTACTACCGTTTCTATGAAAGATGCTGAGAATCTGATGCGCTAGGACAGGACGGAGTGTCGATCTAGGTTGACTAGACTATTGCAAAATATGAAGTTAGACGAATCTATAATAGCACTCTATTGCACTATTTTCTAATCAGGGCATAAACGTGCACACAGCAGAAATACGGAGAAATAAATTATTGTCTAAAGATTCAAATGTGTCAAACCATGTCAAGGTATCTATTTAAAAGTGAAATATTCTTTTCGTATTTCCATCAGGATCATTCATGACTGTAGTATTTTTTCTAGTCGACGGTCAAATATTGCATTGTTTTAGGTCGCGTACGGCGTACCAGATAGCGTAACATTATTGCCTTGAAGAAACGGCTTATATATGATATGTCTTAATGGAGTCATTATTTCAAAAGGTATCTAAAATGTTTCAACTGGCTTCCGTAATCCGGCAAACCTTACTAAAGAATTACAGTGACGTAAAACTGACCAGAGAGCGGTCTTGGTCTCCTCGCGGCGGGCAGGTCCGTGGGTCGCGGCGGCGGCTGCAGGGACCTCTCGATCATGATCCTCTTGCAGATGTCCCGGAGCGCGTTGGCGATGGACCTCGCCGGGGCCTCGCAGCGGAACACGTGGCACATGTGTTTGCGCGTCGCGCGGTCCCGAGCCACGTACGCGAAGTCCCTGCCACCGGTTATACTAACTTTGACACTTAGCGGAATTTGTTAATGATTATCTGGGCAATGGTATGTACAGATCATGTCGTGTTTCTGATGGACACTTAACTGTTGGCGGCCTTTACAGCTTCACGTGGGCAAAAGGGGAGCTTGGAAAGCTCAGTCATCGAAGAACCCAAACAAGCGAAGAGGTGGAGAACCCTCTTCGAAAAATAGGGAATGCGAGCATCCTAAGTACACTCCTGTGGCGTTAGTTGTAGACTGAGGTCTCCTCTCAAAATGAGATGAGTTATGTGCGTGGTATCACTACGATGGGTAAGTGCAGGTTGGGAAAATTACGTAAGTCTACGATAACCTTTAACCAAGAGGATTTACTTTACGAAAACAATGACTAATTAATTTCAAATGCAAAATTATAGATTAATCTTTTTATTCAATAACATAAGTACTTATATCTTTAGTGTAACGATAGCCTAATAAGAAAAAAAATTAGAGGCCCGACTTAGTTGGTCGTTTCAGTATGCACCTTTATTTGTTGTAAGAGTTTAGTCAGCTCAACAAATATCACGTTGTTGCTCCTCAGGAATCCATTAGTTACTCCTGAGAACTACGTAATCGTGATAAATGCATCTCATATACGTAAAGAATACATTGACCCATCGTTTGAATGTTATTCTTAAAGTTATAGTGTTGATTGCAACGTCGTCATGCTTTGAGAGTAGTTCATCTATCTTTGTCACTAGTTCCAGACTTGGTTAACCCGAGTATTAAAAAAATAGTTTAAATTCCACATACCTTTCACTGCTCCAAGCAAGCATGCATAGATTAAATTGTGAATAATTAAAAAATATAGAAAAGTTACACTACGTTTAATTACTTTTCACGAAACAAATAATTTAGTCTTATTAAAACGTGAATAAGTTATAAATGTGAAAAAGAAAACTTCAAAAATTTTGGACATATACCACAGTGAGTCAATAGCTTAACTTTTGTGTTAAGTAAACTACTAGTTATAAAAAATAGACAAAGGTTACTAATTTTCATTATGATGCAATATAATATATAAAAAACTTTTATTATAGTAAATTAGTGTAATTCGAAGTAAGAGGCCGTTCAAGCGTTACGTAAGCAGACTTATTGCAGTTATTTCCCCCATCCCCTTTGTTAGTAAAAGTAAGTAAAGCTCTTAAATGGTTAGGTAAACAATATTTGTTAAATGTGTATATGTAAACATAGACAATATTATGAAGAGGAAAGATTTGATTGTTTGTTTGTTTCTTGTATTGAATAGGCTCCGAAACTGTAAGACCGATTTGAAAAAAAATTACCAGTAGAAGACGACATTATCCGTGATGAACATAGACTAGTTTTTATAGTTACACGGGTGTCAGTTAGTGTATTAAAAAGTAAATAACTACTGTTTGCATATTGACCATCTAGACCCCTTTTATTCAAACGGAGACCCCCTCCTGTATTGTTCTTAGCCCCCCTTATTCTTCTTAGTCCCCCTGCCTGTATAGCGCTAACGTAATACTTAAACAGCCCTTAAAGTGGTAGATGGTGACATACCGTCCGTTGTCTCTGCCGACGCCCCAAACGCGGATGGTGTGTATGGGCTGCGTGTGTAGTGTATTCAGACTTTCCGGATCGATCAGCTTCAGGGCGCCGTCATCCAGATCCATAAACAGATCCTTACCCTGACAAACAGATATCGAACATTACAGCCTACGTATGTACTATACATTAGTTACTTCACAATAACGGGCAATCGATATTGAGCAGTGACGGGTTTAACATTGTTCGTCACGTAAAGTAAAAAAGGGTTAATTTTGAAGTATGTAAAAGAAGAAACTTAATTATTTATTTACGTACCTACTTTATGGAGTACTTAGGATTTGTTGATAATAAAAGCTTAATTATTAAATTAATATCTAAAAACAACTAAAAGTTTACTCTTATAAGAGTAAACTTTTAGTTGTTTTTAGTAAACTTTTAGTTTAGTGGTTGTTCTATAGAACAACGTGCAACTTGACACTCCAAACTTATCAGTTCAGACTTCTTCAAAATTTGAATTGAGCTATATACTTTTAATAAACTGAAATACGCAAGTTTTGTATTGTAAGCTTAAATATCTTTTGAATATCTATAATTATCTTTCTTTTAATTATGTTAAGAACTTATTTTCGCCGATCTTTTATTAATGTATTTTAATGTTTGTAGTATATACTCACGTCTCCCCAACGCCCGACTTGGTCCAGCAAGTCGTTGCGTCCTAAGCTGAGGTCTACAATACACTTGTTGACGGCGCGGCTGGAGCGCTCCGGTGTGAGATCGGCTTCCGATATCTCCACCCAGCCGAGAGAACGAACGAAGAACCGTACTGCACGCCCATTGTCTGGTTCTGGGCGGGCGGGGTAGCTGCGTCGTCTGGAAAATGAGAAATATAGAACATAAACAAGAGAAGAGCGAGAAAAGAAGAGATGAATATACACTGCTGATACATCAGCTAACATTATTGGATATGAAGTAATTGGTTAAATTGATATTATAGTCTTTCGAATGTCTTATTCAGTCTGACATATTAGTGTCAGGTATGATTCAAAGGATTGTTTACTACTTACTCATTAGTTTGACTACTCTGAACAATCAACAGTAATTTTACGCTTACATTACATTACATGTTTTTGTTGTAACGGAAAGTTAAAGAGCGGGTCTTGGTAGGCGAGGGTTTGGTGATCCTTAGGTGCGGCTCCCACACAAATATCCACGAAAGGAGTGTACTATATATTTAGTGTAATAAATGTTTACTAACCAAGCATATTTGGCTCCCAATTTTTTTTAATTGTATTGATTATTTGACTGTTTGGCTAATAAGTTTGCCGACGACTAGCTTAGTTCTTAGCCTTCAAACTTACTTATAGGCGACTTCCTCCTTCCGTTTCCTCTCTGCCTCCTGGTCCACATGGTCCAAGGCTCCGTGCGTTGTGCTCCTGGTGACAGACGTGTTCATCACGTTGCCTTCATACTTGTTCACTTCGGACAGGTTGGAGCAGTCGCGCACCATGGAGATCCTGGATTCTCTGGCTTCAATTGGCGGCATCCTGGGTATCTCTCGCTGGATGGTGCCGCTCTTTATGTGCCAGTAGTATGGACCGTCGTTATCTGAAACAGAATATTGAGAAGGATGACAAAAAATAACCTCCACCAACTCTTATTTTTCTATTTCTCTTCAAATCAACTCAAAACATTTAAGGTTGCTTAAATTTTCCCCGGATTGCAGTATCGAGTCTACGATGTACTAGGAATTGATCTCTGTTCAACTGGTGGTCTACCCAAGTAAAATAATGGCAGCTGTTAGAATTTGAATGTGGAAAGGGCAGAAGCAATATTATGCAGTATTTATTTAAGTAATGGTTGAAATTATCTTTCCAACGGTCTCTGCGACTAAAAATATGAGATAGTATCGCATTACGTGTAGTGGTAGTGTAGGCCACAAATAATCCCAGTTGGTTCCGCAGGAAACATCCTTACCTTCGTGTTTCTCCCATCCTGGCGGCAGAGTCTCCTTTTTAGGTCTCAATTTGACAGGAATTGCATATAAATCATCATTTGGGCCCTCTGTGGAGTGCGGCACGGGGCCTGAGTGACGTTTCTCTGTGTCTTCCTGGTCCGCCCTCTCCTTCTCCGGAGGAGGGGACTCCTCGCCCCCATTCTGTTGGGGCGGCGTAATGAGGCCGCTTTTCTCTCTGGAATAAAAATAAAAATTTATAAGAAAAAAGTCCATATTTTTTTCAGATTAAGGGTACCAGGCCTCATTAATGTGTAGCCTTAATATCGAATTAATGAATTAATTAGCGAATCTACTTTGGATAGCTTTTAAATAATGCGGAACAACACTTGAATACTTACGTTACTGTATTGACAGGCGACGAAGCCTCGTCTTCCACTCTGCAACAAATGGAAACGGATTTTAAATATCTCGAATTAAGAATATTTTTAATGACACATGAACTACTTAGCAGAAGCTTTTAATTAACAGTTTCTCCTGAGCTTGTAAGTAAAGTTTTGTTAAGTTATTAAAGTTCTTGAATGATAAATATTAAATATTCTTTTTTACTTCAATCGACTTGCAACTAATGTGAAACTCTGATTGAATGTGTCCAGCCCAAGCACCATTGAAAGAGT
This sequence comes from Perichares adela, assembly GCA_018251795.1. Lineage (NCBI taxonomy): Eukaryota > Metazoa > Arthropoda > Insecta > Lepidoptera > Hesperiidae > Perichares > Perichares adela. The sequence goes on along the minus strand of DWPQ01000694.1, from coordinate 2,854 downwards.
ACCGTTCAAACATAAACAAAATAACGTTATAAATATCAAGAACCAATATCTTCGGATATTATAGTTGAGAGGAGGAAGACTCAACCATATCATGAAGGCAGTTATCGTTTGTGAACAAATATTACTTTATTTATGACACCGTACAATTACCATTGACGACATATTTTCACTTAGAAATTAAATAAAGAATATTTTAAAATTACTCTCATTTATTATTATTAATGTATTTATTACTCACTAATTACTTAGTTACTGTAAATAATTATTACTTAAAGACACTTTTTTGTATAAAAGTATTTCCGTTGGTAAGTATTCAAGTTTTCGAAAGCCTAGGTACCTAAAGAGGTGATATTAAAAAGGGGCTTCATTCGTGTGCTCCAATAACGTCGACGTTTGCCCACAGATCTCTTTCAATGTTATCAAAAGGCTGATTTTAGAGCAAACTGCTTAACCTGCCCCGGGTTCGTTATATCCTCACGCTAACACTTGTTACAAGTGAGCTAAACGGTTGCATGTGATAACTCTAATTGCGAGGTTTCCATCGCAACTGGACCGTGAAATCGGATGCGGGATGAATATGGAAATGCAAATGCGTGTTATCAACGCAACTTGTCCTACTTTTACGTATTGTCATACTTTAACGTTCTACCAAACGTAATCCTGTCTACCCTTCGCACCGTCCCGGGATCGATTCCCGGTCTTAACTATGTTACAAGTAAAAGTTAGTTCTAAAGGAGTTTCATATGTCCATGTCGTCCGAAATACAGGGAGTCTCAGTGGAGAGTTTGTGAATTGAGAGTGTATGTCAAATTGCCTTAATCAACATACTTTATTATTAACTGGGTTCTCATAACAATGTATGCCAAATAGTTCCGCTTATGTACACCGATCACAGCAACGACTAAACTCTGGTAAGTTATTTATTTATGAATTTTACATACAATGATCAATTCAAACTGTCCTTACTATTCTGTCGATTAAAAAGGATTGGTGCTCATTTAAACTACAAAGATGTATGAAAGTAACCAACACTAGCTGATATAGTTAGGAAATTTTGCTGTACCATATTGTGTATTGTTTTAAAATATGTGTTTATGATTTTCTTTTGCCATTTCTTCCCATCCATGATAATCCTTTCCGAAACGGTAGTAGAAGCAAAAAAATACGTGCATTGGTGTATCAGTGATATCTATATCACCGCCTATTATCGGGTGGAATCATAGTCAAGCACTAACTTATCTAAAATTAAAAAAAATTAAATAGTTTAGAATTTGGATACAGAATATTATTTTTCACACAGGTGTAGATGAAAGTATATCCACGCTGTTTATAGTCGTCTAAATGAGTAATATTAAGTAACTACGGCTTCTCTAAAGCTGGTTTTAAAAGATTAGTACGTCTGCGTATAATTAGGTTAGGAATATCTGTTAGGTGATGCTATGACGTGGGTATGAAATTTATTTACATGGATCAGCAGGCACGGACATTGCTTGCTTTCCGATCTTCTGAATCTGTCTGTCTGTGACGTGTCGTGATCACGGCCAAAACATTGTGCGTGTGCCGATTGTGATGAAATTTCATAGAGAGATACTTGAAGGTCACGGGATGAAAATAGGCAACGTTTTTCCCATTCTTTTTTCCAGGATTTTTATTGTTTTTTCAAAATATCAGCGAATAGGCTTCCCGAATGCTTACATGGCGTATGTTGGCTCAACCTTATGTGATACATAAAAACTATGTGTTACAAATACATTCTCCTGATGCAGCCGCTGCTTTTACGGCAGGACAACGTCTGCCGGGTCCCCTAGTAATAACAAACTAGTTATAGATACATACTTATCCTCAGGCCGTTAGTGTATTTATGTCTCCTTGTCTTAATGTGGTATTATTTATATACAATTGTAATTGAAACACTTAACTTATAAATGGTGAAAAGAAAATCGCCGCGGCACCAAGGAAAACGAAGAAGGATGGGGCTTGTAAACAATATGTACTGAGCATATTAACTACCCAAACGGACTAGCGTATAATGAGAACTTTCAGGTATGCACATTTCCTCACGATGTTTTCCTTCATCGAAGCATGATTTTTTATGTTTAGGTCACATAACTGTTTTATGTCTAGTTATCTTATCTGCCAAAATCGGAATTCTTTTTACGCTTTACGTACGGCATTGGATAACCTAATTTTAAAATTTAGTTTATTTGTCACAACGCGAATAGACGTGACAGACTGAACACGAGCGTGTGTATAAAGATTTACTTTTTTCATCGGATATTCTAACCCGTAATTATGTCAGAAATATATTTTTAAAGTTTCCCGATACATTTGAAGGTACATTGGTAACGAATCAGTTCGGTACGTAATTGGGGTGTTTTCACGAGTAATAGAGGGTGTTAACGGTTGAAACTTTGTGCCGGGGGCCGAAACGACCGCTCACGAAGGGCCGGAACGACCGCTCTCCCGATTAATACTGTATCGGACAGTAACACCAGGCCATTTTTCACACGAGATTGCTAAAATATGACCCTCATTCGAGATGACGTGATTGGTATAAAATATACACAGATGTATTTACTGAGTTTTTGTTACTTTTAATGTTAATTGTATTCAGGTTAATTTGTTATTTAAAATTAGAACATTAATAAGTTACACAGCATAACTCTCTTTATAGTATTCTGCAATTTCAACTTTTGTATAAGATTAATTGTGAAACATCCCGTCTCCAATCCATAAGATATACTGGCATCATACAATGCAGTAACAATATCTACGGCTATCATTCTATTTGGGGTTGCCTACTGTCAGCGGTCGAAGACAGTTGCTCTTATAAAGTAAATCGGATTTATGAGTA
>DWPQ01000693.1:0-14885 GCA_018251795.1 Perichares adela | reverse complement strand
CGCTCATCACAAATCAACACTAGTTTAATCGAATCGAACAGAAAATTAACATCTCTTATTAGTTATACAAAAAAACTCAAGCAAACCAAACCAAATTATAATTTATTTTTAGATTCAAAATTCATACATATATGAATAACTAGATAATGGAGAGAGTGATTTAACAAAATCGATATTGTCCACGTAAAATAACTTAAATTTGAAACTTTACAATATTATGACAATGGATAGGATATCGTAAACTTTATTTATTGTCACCTTTTTTCATAGTGATACTAACTACTTTTGATATTAACTTCTGCGTTACTGCATAGTTAAATAAAAGTTGTGTATCAGTTTATGACAAATACATGATGATGATCGATTCTGTACATTACTAATCGAAACACATCTACTTTTTATGACTAATTCGTACGTCGGTAACTAATAAAATATTGTAACAATAAATCAAGTTTAGTACATGAATCTTTGGGCAAATCTAAACATACGATTTAATAGCAAGCAAACCTAATTCATCTATGCTAGTTTGTACGGCTTTTTGACCACAGAATACTATATATTTTGACAGCCTTGGCACTTGACAGCAAGATCAGATGTCATTTTTGACTGAGCTTTCAGCTGTTTAGTATTTTGTGGATTTATATAATTTAAATTATTATAAATACTTTATTTTACTGTTGTATTATGTGTTTAAAGTGATTTTATTTAATTATGCTGACGTTAATTAAATAATGGATGACAATAGTCAGCATATACTTGGCTACTCAACAAGGGAGGCGTTAATAAAACTAAGAAATGACATTCGAACAGTAATAGAAGAACATAAACAGAAAAATTCTATTGGGTGAGTTTGATTAATTATTTGTTTAATAAATGATAAAATGTAAAATACCCTGTTATTAACAATAAAAAAGGTAATTACCGAATAAAACAATGTTTATCTACATTTATAAACTACTAATAGAAATCCCTCATATTAAGATCATAACTTAGAAAGAGAAAAACAAAATTAATTTAGTTTTTTTTTACTTAGATAACCAACAAGCATGGGTACTTGATAGAAATTTGTCATAGGTACTGATGGACATCTACTACACTTAACATATCACTGATGCATTAATATACTCAAAGAAATCACTTATTACTGTATCTAACACTAGAATAAATTCTGTTGATTTTAAGTAGGATGGAGTGACCTAGCAGATTGTCGGCAATATTTAAAACAATTAAAATATAACTTTTTTTTTATTTAAAATTGATACGCTATGTTATTTGGTAACCCTTTGTAATAATATATGTTTTTTTCAGATATGGAATCATCCGTAACATTATTTCATTCTCTTCAGAGAAAGTGCTGCTATCTGGTGTGGCCTATACTGTCACATTAATTAATATAATCTGTTTGATAATAACATATTTAATTGACGAAACCATACAAGCCCAAGCCCATTTGCTCTGGGAGGCATTTTTCCTATTTATAATATTGATAATAAATTTTTTATTTGCCTTAAATGAAGAATACTTGTATAGACGTGAAATACCTCATAGAGTCAAAAAAGTATTGGGTAAGTTTTTGTTTTTTTTTATTATTTATAAAGTAGATATATAGATTATTGGTATAGTAGTGGCAATATAATGTGTTAATATGGTTGTCCACTAAATCCAATTTAGTATTAGCCTTCAATTTAACGCTATGTAGGATTGGATTGAAATATCTCATTTCTGAATATCACATATTACAAAAACTGTAATTTCTTTTGTACTTCTCTTCAAACAGACACTTTAGATGAAGCAATAGACAAGTCCTTATGGAAAGAGATCCATTATCCACATCTTTGTGCACCATTTTCACCGTGTGTCATACTGCAATGGACTTACCGGGATGGTAATTTTTTTAAATTATTTCTATAAATATATGTAAAATAGGGCATAACCCTGATAGTAAGATAAATATGTATTGTACTGTTAATGATGAGTAAATTAATATCTCGTGATTTGCAAATAGATTAAATAATAAAACTGATTTGGATAAATGTCAATGTAAATCTTGTTAAGTTTTATAATAACTACATAGATTAAGAATGTTCTTATATATTTTATCATTGTCATTCCTAAGCCTCAATAGTGAACCTTCCGTGGGCTTTATTGGTGGAAGGAGATGTGATTGTTCTGAGGCCAGGCCAAGAAGTTCCAGGGCATTGCCTAGGCCTGCAACCAGAAGACCCAGAACTCTTCTTCGGACAAATATTTCAACCAACCTCACAGGTAAGTTTGTAACAAAACATATGTTTAGAATAATATTATTTATTTTAAACAATTAAAGCTGCAGACTAGTTTTTACAGAGGGCGCAACTTAATGCCTAGTGACATTATCTTCCAATCAACCCATGCAGTAGAATGTGGCATAAAGCGAGAATCACTAACTTTTTGCAAAGTTATCAAAATAAATAAATAAATAGACAAATATTTAAGGACCTTCAGATTCTATTTAGACACTAAGAAATTTAAAAATGAAATTTCGTGGTTTTGTATATTTTCCTCTAGCAGATGATTGGCATTTATTAATAAAGACCTGGATTAAGAACAGAATATTAGATCTTCGAGGCAAAGATATGGATTGTCGCTAAATAATCTATTTAAAAAGTTGTGGACCTTTGAATACAAAAATAAAATAATGTTATTAAATTTCTTGATTTTCTTAGGTCAAAGAGAACTTTACAACGCCGCGTGTACGCACACCACACCAAAACAGAGCATACAGGATGAAAGAAACTCCATATCTTAAGAATTTGAAACTTGCACTGGAGCAAGCCACCACTAGGCCTGTCACTGTGTTTGAGAAACAGAGGTATTTGGTGAGTTTGTATCCCGTCTCGTCACTTACTTCTTCCATTTCTATTATTCTCTTTCTTACCGAGTTTGATTGTGAAGTAAGGATTCCTCTTCCTGATTTAAGAAATTTTAAAGCTTAAATCCTTAGTGTTAAATGCTTTATTTCTTTTCTTTAATATGTTTGACTCCCCAGTGTCTCTATTCCATTGATGTTTGTTTATTTTTGTTTTTATATATCTCATTACCTACTAACAGTAATTCATGTATCGGAAAAAACATCCCATCGCCACTTTTCTTTTCGGGGATCACTTGACTTCACTCAAATTTGTTTCTTAGTGCTCACTTACGTTATAAAGGACTCCTGTAAATCTAGACTTTGTGCGACTTAAAGTTCTGCACCCATTGCTTTGCTTTGCCTGTTACTCAGTGTTAAATTTTTCTTCTAAGCATCTTATTAACTTAAATCACTTTTCCGCTTAACAAAATTAGCTTTGCACATCTTAAGTAAAATATGAAAGTTCATTATGCTGTTTTTTTTTTTGCAGTGTACAGTTAAAATAATGGAGGGCATAGTATTACCCCTTGTAATATCCCTGATGATGGTAGCGAGTTTCTTCCGCCACGTGTACCACCTGCCTGGCAAGACGCACTGGACTGAGATATACTTCTTGCAAACAATAGCTGCTTCGCTCCCACTGCTGCAAATCGTGTTCCCCATTGCTTGGGTCACACTCAATTGCTATGGATTGGCTCGGTAAGATCCAGCTGTAGTAAAATAATTTAAATAGTTAAAGTAATAGTTATATCGCAAGAGTATCCTAAATTCATTGGTTGTCGGGTGGAAGTAACAAGTTTTTTGCAGTGGAAAAAGCTAATGTGATGTCTGTTATATTCTTACTTTTACAACTAACTGCAATTCAAGCATCTTCATATATACCTGAGGCCAAGCCTACTTCCCCTGAACAAGGAATCTTCAACGAATTTTCATCTCCTTTCAGTTTTAAACTGTTGTCAGAAATACGTCAAAAGTACGTCCGTCCAAAGTCGTGTTCAATATCAGAGGACGCCAGTGACCCTCTCATCCAAGCCCTCAGCGAGAACAACTTGAAGCCACAGAGTCTCAAGTCTTTGTGGAAGACGTTTTTCAACATCCTCACTGGCAGAGAGGATATGGTCACTAGGACCTCAAATATCGTCCATGTGCTAGGATCCTTATCGGTAAGCATCTTTGTTAATTTCAATTTGACAGACATACACTTTATTTTTATTTCGTGGTGTTGATTTATCACGATAACAAGAAATAATTTATTTGCGTCATATTAATTAAGAAGTCGTTTCCTCAAGGGCGTATTGAAGAAGCATATAACATCTATACTAATATTTTAAATAGGAAAGATTGGATTGTTTGTTTGTTTGTATTGAATAGGCTCCACAACTCCTGACCGATTTGAAAAATTATTTTATTACTACAAGCCGACATTATCCGTGATGAACATAGGTTGCTTTTTACTGCGAAAAAATCCTTCATTCGTACGGGAAAACGGGTAATAGTTACAAATAATTTACATAGTAAAACGATGACATACAATGATAGGTGACTTGCTATATGAGAACAACAGGCGTCGAATAACCGATCGTCGCTACACTTATAGGGTAGACTTATATCTTTGACATAGCAATACAACGTCTTCGGGGTCAGTTAGTTGCAAATAAATAACTAATCGCCATAAACTCATATCTACTGTATAAGTGACATTCCTATCTTCATTGTAACTTTATTAGGCGCTATGCTGCGTGGACAAGAAAGGCATTCTATCCTGGCCGAACCCAACAGCGGAGAAGGTGTTTTTCCTCCGCAATTCGAGCCCCTCCTCGCAGCGCTCCAGTAAGACCAGCCTGGCCGGCTCCATGGGCCACCACAGCCAGACCACACTGGACCAGACTGTTGATAACAAACAGAATCCGGAGCCTTCTACTATTGTTGAGGTAGGTTTATTCTTCGTAGTCTGACACTATGGGCGGTGTGGTCATGGTTTCGTCAATGTTCGTTCTTAGAGATGACGAGTCAAGTTTCGTTTTGTTTGTCAAGAGCTTTGACGGCAATGCCTTTCTATTTTTGCCGATTAAAGCATTATGTACAAGCTGGATTTTATGGACTCTGTAACCTTTTTAATTGGTCTGTTGGGCGTGTTAAATATCGGCCGATTCAAAAATCGAATGTGTCACGTTCTATTAAATAGTCTCAGCTGCTTATCAACATTTGTTTACTTTATCGACGCATTGCCGGGTCAAAGAGGAAGTAGTAAACCTGCTTATTACCTCTTTCTCTACAGCCGAAACAAGCAAAGAAAAATAAGTATATTTTAGAGCAATAAATATGCTAAAAATGCTACTATCATGCATTTTACCTTCAGCATTAAGCAGAGTGGTACAGCGATAAAAGATAAAACTTAAGCACTATGTGCAAAGCACCTTGAATTCTACAATGGAAAGAGCCGCATAGCACGCGAATCATATCTCTTCTTAGTCGTACACTCTTGTCAAAGTAGTAGTGGTCATTTCTTGGTCGATTCTTGCTATATAGCGCCTTTTCGATAGATCTCCACGTAGGCGAATCGTCTATCGAGTGTCTGTGTCTAGCCAGACGGCTCGACACAGTCACTGAACTAAGCTGGGTCGTTGGATTTTGTCGGCAGGTTTTGGACTTAACGCATGACCAGAACGCGCCGTTTCGCGTGGAGTTCGACGAGCAACGCTGGCGTACGCACATCGCGCGGCTAAAGCCGCTTGGCTTGGCCGCGCTACTCAATACGTGCGCGCCCGCACCCAGACATACCTACGCCCATTTCTGCGCACATCTCACGTGTGAGGCTCAGTACAGGTAAACTCCTTTTCAAGCTTTATGGACACTGCTTCTCCTATTGCATACATATATATAGTTCAAGCGGTGATAGCCTAATGGTTTAAATGTTGTTGTTTCGAACGGGAGCGCATGCATTCGAAACCTGCACGCAGTAATTTTCAATACGCACGTATTAGAAATTAATTTTCATTTTGGTGAAGAAAAACATCGACAGTAAATCCGGACCACCTGAGAGTTCTCCGCAATGTTTTCGTAGATGTTTAAAATCTACCTACCCGTGCTTAGCCAACATTGTGGACCATGGTCTTAGAGCCTCTCAATGTGAAGAGTCAATTGAGGATTGTGTTTAATATCAATCGTTTCAGAGAAGTGATCGCTTATACTCCCTGTAGTTAGTCTAAAATTATTCGATTGATGACACCCGTGGTGGTAATGTTCCAGCGAAGACCTGGTGCCTGTGACTAACAGACGATGCCTGTGTGAGCTGGCCAAGCAGATCGGATTCACGGATGCTGTGGCTGATTCGTACACGGTGCAGGAGTGTCTAGCCATCTTCAGGCATTTGGTGAGTTGCCGCACCAGAGACCCGAGACAAAAATGTTAGCGGTTAACATTCACGATACGCGACATGTTAAAAATGTATAGTAATGACATTTACTGCGGAAAGCTGTTGTCACGTTAAACACCTTTCCACACCGAGTTTCATAACCATAGATTTTAAGATGTCGTGTATCGTGAACGCTATTCGCTAACATTTTTGTCTAGGGGTTGTGGTGCCTTGCGGAAAATGCAGTTTATAATGTTTGAGTAACCAATTGGTGCTAAAAAAACATATTTTACGGTATAAACTAAATATTGCACTAGTATCGTGTAACGATTAAACCAAAAACATTTCGGAAACATGTAACGCATTAATGCCCCATAGATATCGGTTCCGGCTGTCAATCTAATCCGAAACGTTTGCGTTGCTACCAAGTACTAGAAGGTCTTTTATTGGTAAACCCTATAAAGTATCGTTGTATGTGTGTATGTAGCAAGCGGACACGATACGGCGCGAGACGCGGTTCGTCCGGTCGCTGCACCTGAGCACGCGGGTCAAGGTGCCCCTGCCCCACATGCTCGCCGTGCTGGTGCGCGACCAGGCTAACCAACTGCAGATGCTGTCACAGGTGACAATACAATACAAAAACATACACTCTCTATTTGTACACCAATTATAACATAACAGTTAACACATAAGACGAACGACAGTCGGAATTCCACTTGCGGCGCTGTCCCTGCGCAATTACATGGCCGTGGTCAAAAAGCTACGAACCAAGAGCTGCGCTCGCGCATCTTCATCCGTTGGATAGTGCTGATCTGGCTAAATAAAGTACATTACAGGTTGTCTACTGACTTACAACGTGATTAATACGTAAGTACGAATGCGTTCACGTACGCACGCGTTAACGTACGCACGCGTTAACGTACGCATAATATTCATCACATAGATATATAATAAAACAGACATAACTTGTAATGTACATGGTGTTGTATCAGGGAACGGCTGACATAATCCTGGACTCGTGCGTGGACTACTGGAACGGGCGCGACCTGACGCCCATCTCCCCGGCCGACCGCAAGAAGATCATCGACTTCTACCAGCGGAACTCGCTCACGGCGTACTGCACCGCCTTCGCATACAAGTATATCCCTTTATGGATTAACGAGTGGACCCGGCAGACTTTGTCATGCCCAGAAAACCAGCGATTGGACCCGAACAATGTTTTGGTAGAACGTTGTTTTTATGTACCTCGCAAAATAATTAAACTACTGGAAAAATTAAAAAAGAAAGTGGTAAAAATGTTGCCTATTTTCACTCTAAGACCTTCATATGGAGATAGATACCATATGTAATTTCATCACAATCGGTTCAGCGTTTGGCCATGATCACGTCACAGACAGACATACACAGTTACTTTCGTATTTATAATATTAAGTATAGATTATCGTCGGCGTATTTTTGGTGCTTCTTTGTTTTGCGTTATTTTTATGCTGATTTAGGTGAACGGAATTCCATACAATTGAATCCAAATCAGTATGAATGCTCTCTGCTGAACAACCTACAAGGTTTTGACGCTAGGTCCTTTCAATTAGTGGTCAGTTGTGTTGTTTGTACCACCATGAACATCGGTGACAATTTACCATCAGCTGGTTCGTCTACTCATTTACCGGCCATTGAACAGAACATAAAAAAGTTCAGTCTCCCGGACCAGTTTCTTGGACCGCAATACCTTGTTTTTCGTTATCATTATATATGTGTTTATATAGGAACCGCACGAAAATGTACCTATCTATTTGTGTTATTTTTAATGTGTAATTTTAGATTATCTGTCCTCTTTTACTTCAATTTATGTATGCTGTGGTGAAACCTTAATAAATATTATTTCTTTCTTTCTTTCTATGTAGGCCCTTGACGCGCGGCATCTCTAATTCGCTGGCGGCACTGTATCTGGAGCTGCCGGCCGACAGTCGTCAGCTGTACGTGCCGCGCTCGCTGCACTGGGCCGACGCGCCCGCCCTGCATTTCCACTCCACTGGTATGTATAGTACACGCACACGCACGCATGTACGCACACGTGTTCACACATACATACTAGTGTAGCGACTTCCCGCTATACGATTAACGAATGACGCACGGACGCCTCAATCACGGTGTCGATGTTTTCTCGATCGCTTGCATATATGTATATTATTATGTAAGTTCCGAACACAGAACAATTGCAGCAACGGGCTCTCCAGGTAGTACCTGTACAACTGGCCGGGCGGGAGATCTCCTTTTGCCAAACTAGAATGCATGTATACAGAGTTATCACGAGCAACAATTATCCGAGTACCAAGAACATTGATTTCTCTAGCAAATATCTGCTTTTAGCGTATCTAAGTCGAAACCTTTTCATCTCGCAGGTAAGGACACTTTGAACTCTTTCTCTGGATTTGTCCACCGATCCAATTTCTAAGAAGATATCTCTAGAGATAGCTCGGATAGGTCCAAGTCTAGTAGAACAAACCCAACGTAACTATGACCTAAATCCACGAATCATACAATTTTAGTTAACAAATCATGAATGAAGATATTATTAACACAATCATAATATACGTTATTTTCAGATTCGCTACTGTTTAATGAAGTGACAGATGACGATGTGACGGATACTGAAGGATTCTTTGACATGCAGTGCAATCAGGTAACTATGTGAGGATTACACTATATTTGTGACCCACTGATCTCCATGTCGGTAAAGCCGCGGGCAGAAATAGTAAATAAGTAAGCTTAAATAATACTTGAACCCCAGAACACGAGATGTAAGTATTTATTTATCGAATCTTAACCACAATAAAATATTACGGTACAAATGGCGAGCTTAATGCTTGAGGCATTCTCTACCAGCAAACTATCGGGCCGAATAGACAATCACCAAAAACAAACAAAAGAAAAGCAAAAGAAAAGCAAAAGAAAAAAACGTAAACACTAAAGTATTGTAAAGTACAAAAGCATACGTGACGTCAGGTATTCATCGGTATGGTGACGATGCAGTACCAGGCGCAGAGTGACATGGTGGAGCTGATCGAGCGACTGGAGCGCGCGTGTGTGCGCTTCGTACACTTTAGCAAGGAGAACGAACTACGCTCGCGGGTCTTCAGCGAGAAGATGGGACTCGAGTCCGGCTGGAACTGCCACATCTCGCTCATGAGCGGCGGAAACGACAGGTGACCAGTGTAGACCAGTAACCAGTAAGAGCTTAGCAATGCTCATCATATATGACCCTGGCCAAGACAATGTACATTTTGTTAGGTATGACAAAATTCGATAATTGGGGAGTGACAAAGTCATCAATGTGTCATAAATTTCGAATTTTGTCATTACTCACAAAACATAACGCAATAAAGTAAAATAGGTTTGTCGATTGTCGGTCGATTTGTGACTACGTACTCTCCATACAGTTTTACGTTTTCGAATGTTGCCATGGCTAATAAAAGGTTACAGTCTGGTGGCCCTTGTAAACGTCAAGGTGTGTGCGGTGCGGGTACCTTCTAGCTGACTTGGTGTGAATGTGCCAAAGGTTTATGGAATCGATTTTCGGCCAAGGCAGATATTTATATAATAGATATTTGTTTGTACTTAAAGCCCACTTATTTAGGGTTTGCCGGCAACAATAGGCCGTGCGATAATGTAAGTTAACCAAGTCACGCTTTAGTTTTCGCATAGATAAACCGAAATTAATTATTGCAATGGAAAATTTAACTATTCATATAGGTAATATGCTCGTGGGTTACGTTGCAATAACACATCAACGCGGGCCATAGATCACATTGTTGTTTTACAGGATAATATTTATCCATAACACATAGGCAATTGACATTCATAAAGAATCGTAACATCATCCACGACTCGAACTAAAACTGAACACATTTCTTCATTCCATTATGTTAATGCAAAGAAACCAGCTGTTTCGTTGAGAAAACGTTTGAACTATTTAGTAACAATTTGAGTTAATTAACAACAATGTTTAAACAACAAACAATGTGACAGTCGGTTCATAACTACTTTCTGCTAAATTTCTACTACAGTATGTGTTAATTTGTGTAACAACAAAACTATTTCAAAATTTATTAATTTACAACATTAACCTCGAATTAATTTTTCTGTCATTAAACCTATTAATTGGCAAATACAACGTTGAATTAAATGTTTAGGACCAAAGTACCAATCAACACATACTATATTTATAGTTTTGAATTTTTATATAAATGTTGTACTTAGAAGGTGTCAATATTTGAATTATTTTGAATCTGTCAATTGTTTTCCTTTTTAAAAACATTTCATTTCTTGTGTTTCAAAGCAGTATGAACTTGAGCATACCTATTGTTATGTTGTTTCAAGGTAAAACTAGTAATTATTTCTTAAGATAATGTTATTGTATTTGTAATTTGTGTTGTTTGTTTGTTTTCTAGATCGTATGAAAAGTCTGAGTGTTTGATCTGGTTAGTGTCGTCTTTGTCTATAGTTTTTTTATCTCTATTTCCTTAGACATAGCTATGCATAGACAATTATACTAGCCTTAGTTATCCCCGTATAATAATACTACTACGTACTATTAATCGCATTTCCAATTTCTCCCCTCCCCCCCTTTTTTTTGTTGTCAGCGAGTATTCAAACACATGACCTGTAAAAATTTATAAAATTATAATATATCCGGCCAGAATTACATCACAATATGTAATAAACGTATGATATAAACATAGTTATAGACTTTGAATGTATATCTATGTGGACTATCTTGCACGCAAAAAGAAAAAAAATACACATTTCTCGAGTACACCCCAGTCCTTTTATTATTTAACGTGCTTGCAAAGATTATTGGAGGTATAATGTTTTTTTCAGAAATCGAGAAAATTGTAGTATGGAAGTTATGTTATGGGAACTATGGAATTTAATTTCAGTATACATAGGCGACATAAAAAATCGATTTGATTAACATCGTGACTTGCAACTTTTTTTCATAATATTTATTTTATCACGTATGACGTAAAATATGGCAATTGACTGGGCAAAATTTCAAATAATAATTATTATTCTAAACAGAAAATATATGAGAAAAGTTGCATGGCCAACACTTAACTCGTCAAGTGATCAGGGTGGCATTAAATGGAGATATCCGTGTCCGTCTGTGGGAAAATAATGGATAGAACTGACGTACGGTACGTTCTCGACAGTAGGGGGGGCTCGCCGGCGCCGCCCCGCGAGCGTCCGCACACTGCCACGCAGATGCGACCAGCGGACGCGTACGATGCGTTACACTATAGGTGCGTGACGAGCACGCGAGTGATACGTCACCAACTCACGACTCTCGATGAACTACCAACTGACGTTTGAGAGTATAGACTTCATGACTGACCCAAATTAGAAACTATAAGTGCCAGCGTATTGGTTAATATTTTGATTAGTTAGGATCAGCAAAAGTAATAGAAATTACCACAGACAATGTTAATTTCGTTATTACATGGTTTCAAGGCAAGGATTGCTAAATGCACGCTACTAAAACAGTCTAATATAAATACCCATCTCAGTTTAAGATACCTCACTCATGTCTGACAAAATTTGTCATTAAAACTGACTTAGCATGTTGTAGGGAAACTGGATATTAGATGTGCGCGCGCATCCATCGAGCATCAGAGGGTACATTCAGTAGAAAGCCGTTAAATAATAATGATCATAATGTAATTGATTGTTATTATAAACAATACTATCAACGAACCCTCATTTTAATTTTTAACATTTGATATGTGACGTAACACTCATGTGCCTCTACTAATTTTATTTTAATTGTGTTTGCATGTTTATTTGCTGTTATCCAATCACTGTGGTAATTAAACGCTAACTAGTGCTTAAAAAACTTTTATAAGTCTTTCCTAAGATATACTTAAAATTGTAAAATGTTTTGTGTTTCATTATATGAATGAATATATTTATATTAGCAATAAATATTCCAGTAGAAACATTAATATTACAGTTTCCAGTCTAATATATCTAATATATTGGGACATAATCACTGCACAGTGCATTTTACAATCTTTATTTATGCTTTTCTTAAATAGATGACCATAATCTAAATTAAAGGCTTGTTCTACTTTTATTAAGTTTCAACACGTCACAATTCACCAAGGACTACACAAAGTAAAAGTAAGCCACTGAATTATGCAAAAAATAATATTAAAGAGGAGCTTTTGAATTGCTAAAACATGTGTATTCTAGTACATTTAATACGTACGACATCAATTGAACTCTGATTTTGACTGCAACCATTATATTACCTATAACGACAATACTTTTGTATGTAAATGCATACCGTTAAATGATCTTTAAGCTATATACATTTTAAATTGTCACTGACAGATAATTTTATAGAATGAAAAGGTTAAGTCAGAAATTGTTAAATTATCTTATAGCAAATTCGATTGGAAATTTTATTAAAAGGAATATTAGTTTATCATTTTGTTAGCAATGACCAAATTCGAAAACTTCAAAATATATGACAAATCGAGGACTTTTTCAGTTCATAAATTTTGACTTTTTCGAATTTTGTCATAGGTCACAAAATGTATTTTGTCTAGATCACTCGGCAGCATAGCTTATCTTCTAAAGCTTAAAATTAGTATATACCTAAGTCTTTTCTTTCATCAACGTTTATTAAACAGATTGTATAGAACACATACTTATTGTGGTTCATATACGTAATATAATGGTTTGTAGTCAAAATGTTGGCTATGTTCTCGACATTTATTGAATGTAATATGATATATGTGTGAAACAGCGGGAACATAGCCTCGTCCAAGGCGCTATCAATGTCTGCGCCGGGTGCCATCAACGTGGAGCACACTACTGTTAAGTTTGACAACGAGATTAAGAAGACGAGACACTCTATGACTGCACACAGCGGGTTTAAGGTACAATACAATTTTTGTTGTACATACAATAATTGTAATTCCTGTTCGCTAGGATTTCTTGATTGGGGGACGATTAGAATATATTTTCTGAACGATTTAAAGTTTTATTCTATTCATTTGTTTTGTTTTACTGTAGTACAACTTATATTGAATATATAATATAGTACTTCAAAAATAATATAAATGTATTTTTTTTTTGTTAATCTTTTTAAAAGACATTTGTAACCATTTGTCGTTTATCGCCATTGCCGATTATTAGCGTAAAAAATCAGCTTAAAATCACAGATCTTATGCTGTTATTTTACTACGACAATCACAGCATTGTCATAGGTCGACGTAGTACGTCATTAAAGCAAAAGCTGATACAAGAAAATTTATAGAAAATCGATAGACAGTAGGTTTTCATACCAATAATCAAATATACATACAGCGTCGAAAATATAAATGTAACTTCCGAAAACATACATACCAAGCGGGAGTCGACAGTTAATCATTCAGTTACTAAGTAATAAATAAATATTCCCGTTCATTACAGCTCCAACGCGGCAGTATACCAACGTCACACCCGTCAACGGACTCGTTACTGGCGGCGGGAGCAGAGTCGCCGCCGGACGCGTGTCGCTCGCTGTCGTGCCTCACCGACTCCACGGACCACTCCGCGCCGCTGCACTTCGACATGAGTAACCGGGTCTGTAATAATAATAATACACGAAGATACGCACACGTACATACACACACGAAGATACGCACGCGTACATACGTACAGGAAGATACACTCGTGCAATAAGTTGAAATATTATATTATATTATATTGAAATATAATATTCAAAATATTTTTATTTTGTTCAAATTATTTGTATTCTAAATTCCTTTTACATGTAAATTTAATTCAAGTTCATGCATTCTAAATAAAAATCAGTTGCATTCTAAATGTAAATCGATTACTGCAGGCGAAGCTGCCTCGCGGTATCGAGAACATCCGCCCTCACATCGAGCAGGTGGACAACGTGCCGCTGCTAGTGTCGCTGTTCACCGACTGCACCGCAAGCTCCGTGCACCGAATGATACAGATTATGCAGGTTCCGTTACGTTCAAATTATTTGCGTTCTATTTTCAAATTGTTGTGTTCTAAATATTAATTGCATAACATTTCATACACCAACACTCTTTGAATAAAGTGTCTTTCATGTTGATAAGACCGTTAAATAGTCAGATAAATTATTGCTGCTTATTAAATATTTAAGGTTTTTATAGCACAGGTGTGACCTAAACGCGCACTTTACGCACGGTCGCGTCCGTTCGCGTGTTTATATCACACAGTGCTATAAAATAATATACGATACTTGTAACCTACGTGGTCTATCATTGCACTACGTTTACAATCCTCGTTTCGCTCTGGCGCTAACTGCACTCCGTGCAATGAGAGACCACTAAGATCGCTCGTAACGTAATATACTATTATAATAGTTTTTATATTATTATACACCTATTCTACTTTTTCACCAGCACCAAGGGCAGACTGGTAGAGAATGCAATTAGGTATTAAGTTTAGTCTATGTATTCCCTAAGTTCAGATGTTACAGAAAAGAAAACAAATATTAGTTTGTTTCTGATGTATATTTTGCTTTTTTTTTTTTTTCTGATGGACATTCTGCTGTTGGCCCTAGCGGCCTTTACAGCTTCACGCGGACAGAGAGGCGAG
>DWPQ01000692.1:0-14894 GCA_018251795.1 Perichares adela | reverse complement strand
AGCCTCCAGCCTCCAGCTTCCATATAACAGCTCCCGGTTCAAACTACCCAATCCAGCCGGAAAGATGACGTACTTATTAGCCATTCATATCTGTCAAGTGACTTTTGGCAGGTGTCAAAAAGTTATTTCGGGCACCGCGTTGATCCTTATAATTAGATTAGCTGTGCCCGCGACTTTGGTCGCGTGAAATAGTAACCTTTGCAGCATTTTTTGGATATAGCTTTTGGTATATTTTGGGTATTTTAAAAAATCTACTTTACAGTAATGCTTATCTATATGCATAATATTAGACGTATAGCAGATGTAAACCAGCTAATACTCGGATCCACACCGACATCTTTAAATGTCTGCCCTTAAACTTTATTTATTGTCATCGCAAAACATAGGCACACTGGAAACTGGACTCGTTTAAAACTAAACGGAAAAAACTATTCCGCGCCCTGTTAAAATCTCTGCTTCTATCAGGTTTCGTTGCAAGTTAGTCATTTTTAACCTGGTCCCGTAGCAAATTTTTGGTGGGCTTAAATTATTACGGAGTACGCCAACTTCTAAATTTATTTTATGAGCTGGTAGTCCAGTAGCACCGAGGGATTCTAATAATTATATTGGGTAGCAGGTAGATTCTTCATCTTCCATAACTCTGTTAATGGAGATACGTATATTCGTACAATATCTCCCGAAACAAAGCTTAAAATTTCAGCGTTTATTGCTTCTGCTTGGTCGTTCCTTGGAGTCAAAATAGCTCTTTCGCAAAGCCAGGAATTTGCGTTGCGTTTCCATACACGGATGATATGAGGTCTCGCATTGATGAAACTTTGCAGCATAGGTTTACGTTTAGAGTACTTTTCCTTGTTCCGGCGGATACACACCATTACCGATCTCAAGTAGAAAATTTGAAAACTGACGAAAATCGCCACAAGAAAGTATAGTAATGCCACCCATAATAATAATAACAACATGAGGGCATGGGTATGAGTATGTAATACAAAAAACAGGAAAGGAATAATAATAAGATATAACTAAATCGTCTGTAACTGTAAGAAGGAAAATATACTCCCTGGCAGTTTCTTGCCGCTTCTTCTTCTAGGGCCTACTCATTGTACGAAAAGTGTTTGCAAAAATCTACTTCGTGTTTGCGAATATCTACTGCTTCAACCGATTTACGGTTTGCCATTGTACGTTTGTCCCATGTAATAAGGCTACAATCACGAGTCGCTGTTTCTAAAAATATTACAAACAGGGCTTTTTGGTCGGAAGTTGAAACACTGCATGGGTAGTTCTCCTGGGAACAAAGTGGCTGCTTTGCCAATGAAGCGACGGCAACGGCAATTTTAATTTTAATAAAACGAACACTAACTGTTAAATGAATTTTACCACAATATATTAGTAGTAGCTGTGCCATAATGGAACTCCACCCCCGATAAGGCCACTTGTATCTCAGTTTTCTATAATATGTTGTAAACCTTTGATTGTGTACAATACAGATAATTGTTGTTGTAGTTGTAGTATATTTTTGATTACATGTATAGATACATAGAAGATAGATTATATACCTTCGCAGGCGTGAACAATCTACAAACGTCTTTTACATGAAACAAACACTAAATGTTAAGTGGACCACCATATATTAGTGAAAACCGCATCTAAATCGGATAAGCCGTTAATGAGATTAGCGTGCACAAACGCACAGACAAATAGATTTTTTTTAAAACCATTGTTTTGGGTTCTAATGCGTTGACAAAGGTCGTACTTATTATTTTTTCTCAAATATCTTCAATGTAGAGACAGCGATCGGTTACAATTTTATTACATGTATAGATACATTATTAAGGTAAAATTTGGGCAACAATAAAGATATCCGTTACAGTTTAACACTAAAACCTTGACGTGCCTTCACGGATCAGTAAAAGCAGTTTTGTTAGTTCAACCCGCGGTTTTGTTCTTATTATAATAATGTTTATCAACAATGCCACCTGATGATATAGTTCGGGCTGGTAAACGAACTAATGTACAAAAAGTTTATTCATTCTTTTCTTGAAGACTACTTTTACACCAGAAAAATGTGTTTGACAATTTTTATTCAGATTGTTACAATATTGAAATGTTATGTACATGACATGGATGTCTGGTTGTCAATGTTGGTACGATGTAACATAGTCAGGCCCATAATGAGTCACTAGATCAGTAGTTCAATAGCGTCGTCTATAAAACAGAAAGTAATTATTGAACGCAGTTAACACTAACTAGTTTTTGTTTGGTATTTACTTAACTCTCGTGAGGTAAATCCTCTCTATCATTACTGCTGAAGATACGTAGTATAAGAAAACTGAGTTAAGAAACATCATTCTCCCCAGAGTCCAAGCCGCGCTAATGGCGTAAGGTTTCTCTGGTTGCTGGTGGTTGATATCTGTAGCAGCCGGTCTAATTTCGACGGTACCCTTGCGAGGTAATTGAGTTTCTACGTTCAAGACTACGTACGTCGGTGATAACTTTTATCTTTTATTGGAGCACTGCAATTGTTTATTAAAATCTCAAAGTTGAGGCTTTATTTCTATGGGAATATCAAAAAAACGTATAACTCCACACGTGTGCACATCAGCTGTCACAATTTTCTTTCGGTATTTCTTCATAATGATGTACTTTCCCGCAACTGTAGTAGACGCAAAACATTAGTTGTAATAATAAGTCGGACATTGGTACCAAAACTAATAAATTAATTTGAATAAAAATACATCGGCATACGAAACGAGCATTGGTTGGAGTTAAGGGCGATAAGGGTTAGCGAACACTACATTAAAACTTTGTACGGGGGCCACGGCGGCGGGAGGCGGGAGGCGGGAGGCGCGCTGTTCGCACAACACTTTATTAATGTATCATCAATCGATTAACCATACATTGTACTCATTACGTACTTTAACATTTTGTTTTCGTAGACAACGCAGTCCTTTAAGAGAATATTGATATTATTTAAGGTCCCAATATACCAAAGTAACGGGTAATTGCTTTTGTTTGAGTTCAACTTGAGGTAATGTTTACATAATTAAATAATGTTTAAATAAAGTAACAGGGTGTGCTTCCAATGACATCTTCATCTACACTTATAAAATACGAGAGGCAGCACGGAGCGAAAGTAATCGTTTTTGGTATTAATAGATATACAGAGGCAATACTTTCAGATTAAAATGTAACTTTAATGTCCTCCGACCTGAATTAGAGGCGTGTGATATGACATACGCGTGTCACTCACTGGTGGTATTGAAACTGAAATATTGATAAAATTAGTAGCGGGGTCGGGATGACGCAGGAAAAACTTTGTATGACACTAATTATTAGACGGGCGGCGCCGCGGGTACAGCTGGTAGTCTATAATGTTTTTTATCCTGACTTGAGTGAATCGACAACACTCAAATGAATGAATGAAACAACAGGTTTTACCCGTTTGTTTCTAAGGTTTATTTATACATATATATATATAGGACTGTATATTTGCACTTAAATGTTTTTTTTATATGGCTCTTTACTAAGGAATTAAATAAACTATTTGTATACTGCACAGATATAATTTCCTGAAGAGAAACCAGAATGTCTGTAAAAAATGTTTTCAATTACAAAAAAAAAAAACAGTTATCAAGAAGGTAACTGGCGGTGAGCCGCCGATTACCGATGAGCTGACACGTTACCTACTTGTGAACAAAGTATCATCTATTCGAATCCAGGCAACATAACAGTGCACAACCAACAGTACAGACACTTCACAAACAAAAAAATCGGCCACAGATAACATCTGTGACGCTTCCCATATGACAGTTACTTGTCAAGAACACACTCCCATGCCACAGATTACATTGCAATGTTATCGTTGTACCTTGCTGAACGAGTTCTATTACCAAATCGTAAGGTCGGAAATGGTTCGACATTATCGCGAGACTAACGCAGCGAATTCGTTACTCGTCATGATATGATTACTGTTAATGGCCGAGCGCTCCGTAAATCGAATTAACTGTTTTAATGACAAAAAGTTAACCATGTTACCGATTTCACAATTGATTTTGAATTGTTAATAGTAATTGCGGTGGACAGCCCAGTGGTCCGACCGAGGAATTGGGAATTGGAAATGCACTTGACATTTTAAGTTAGAGGTACCCCCCGTTTTTGTATTTAATACCAATATTTCGACCCTGTTACACGAATGTTGGTAACTGCTACTCTTTACTTTGGGGATCGAGGGCAGGGTTTAATGGTAGAACTACTAAACTAATGGATCTAATATTAGGTACCACCTACAAAACTTTTCTTTTGAATTAATGAGATGCTGCACAATTTATTTTTGTAAATTTATTAATGAGCCTTAAACGTGTTGCTGTAACAACATGTATTACAAAAACATTAAGTTAGTAAAAACATACCTATATACTTTACCCTAACAATTATAACACATCATGAATAGTGTATGGTCAACAAGTGGCACACACACACACACTAGATTGTCGTTGAAATTTCACAATGTCAGATTATCAGAATGATGTCGAGCTGTGTGAACCTTGTATTAATTTAAATGGTCTCATTTGTGGACATAACTTTAGGCAGGGATTTTAATAATTATATTTTGTGTGAATGAAATCTTTCATCTGAAATCCGTTGATCTTCGGCAACTGGACAACCACTACAATTTGCATAACAGCCCATGATTGTCCCACTGCTGGGCTCGAATCTCCTCTCACACCGAGAGGGCTTAATGCCATATTTCACTAGTCTAGCCAAGTGCGGTTTGACAGACTTCACGCACCTTCGAGAACATTTTGGAGAACTCTCAGGTTTCCTCACGATGTTTTTTTTCACCGAAGGAAGTGACAGTATGAACAATATTTGGTGCCATCTCGCCTTGAGTAACACTCATCCCTAACGATGGCGTACCCTGATGGAAAACAGACGTAGCTACGGTGTCAGTTGCTTCGTGAGAGGTCGCTAGGCTTTGTACCACGCAGATCTACCTTGACCTCATTCATATATGGTAGTAGGCTTTATTTTTCGCTTTTTGCAAATGCAAATTCATTCATAAGGGTTTCTTTTCTACCTGGCTTCCTTACGTGGGGTACCACCCTTGTAGAATTAACCATGGAATATTTTTACGTATTTCTGTTATTATTATATTCTTCGGCATAATTTCTTTTCTGGAAAGCCATCTTTGGTTTTATGGATGTCCATGCGCCATGCGGTAGTGACCATTTACCATTAGATGGCTTATCCACATGTTTGTCGTTTGACAACAAACTGATTTTGACTACAAACTTGCGGCGCTGACCGTACAGTGCGATGTAGCGACATTTAACAACATACTCCCCGACGCCGTTACGGTACAAATTGAACTATAACAATTATAAAAATAAAAAGATGTCAAATCGACGGGTCGTCTGTCCGTCCATTGTGCTGCGGAGATTGTCATTCGCAATAATAGAAACAGTTATGCAGGATTACTGGTGGACGGCTGTAAACATCGGCTTAAGTGTCTAGAGCGAGCGAATTTTTGTAATAGGGAAGAGATTAGCTTTGGTTCGTCTTTCATCATGCGTACCGCGAAGGAGTGGAATAAGTTGCCGACCTCGGTGTTTTCGAATGATTATAATGTGAGTGTCTTCAAGAAGAGAGTGAATAGGCTTTTACTAAGGTAGTGCGCTTCACCATGTATGGGTTCATCACCGCCTATTATCGGGTGGGATCGTAGTCAAGCACTGACTTATCTAATATAAAAAAAGTATTCAATTTTTATCGAGAAGACTATGTTACCAGTTCGAAAGAAATATGAATTTGTGAACCTCTGTATTCTTTTTTTCTATTTTTGAGAACTGAATGAACGTTTATTTATTTATCTATTTACAGGCTCATTAACAAAATTACATGTGCAGCAAATTGAAAATAAGAATTGTTTAAGGAGTTTGAGATCAGCGCCTTTTATTCATTTACTATATCATGTATTGTTCTTCTAAGGACTATGAGTACACACTATGTTTTTCAACACGACCCTGGCTGTGCACAGCAAATTTATTATTTCTTATATGTAGTTACAAACTGTATAAGGCTTTCATATCACTTTAATAAGATTTTATATTTTCCAAGCGTTTGACGACAATTTTAATTTGACAGCAATATACTGTCCTGTTTCAAATTCAATACGGGTGGTGATTTAAAGGATCGCTAGGAGCTTATAAAACGCTTAGTAGAATTACTACAACATGTAACTTCAATTTGATAATATGTTATTACAGTTTTCAAATAATTAGGAGGTTACCGTTTAACTACAAAATATATAACAATAACAGAATTATAATAATATTTAAAAAACGCGTTTTCTCTCGTCATGCACCATCTGCTATGAGATCACCTGTCGCTCGTCTTTAAGGTTCTTGACTCCGCGCACCATATTGTATACATACAACATGACTCAATTCACTTCAATATACTTCCATCAACAGAAGATAGAACACTTATGGAGCCCATAATCAAATTCAAATTCATTTATTCGAAGTCTGTTTTCACAAACACTTTTTGAAAGTCAATTTACGCCATCGATTCAGTAAATCGATACGATGAGTACTTCTTCTAGGGCAGAAGAGGAATCGGCAAGAAACTGCCAGGGGTACTCCCTTGCATTTTCCCACTTTGTACATTGAAGACTTATGACTATCTTATCATTATTCACACTATTCTTTCCCTTTTATTTGTATAACAAACTCATTCCCAGGCATCGCACATATTGTTCGGAGGAAAGTTAAATTTGGCCAATTTTAAATGCTAAAGCTATGGCTTTATCCTTCACATTGTGAGAGGATGTCTTATTCCAGCAGGGGTTGTAGTAATGATAGGATCGCGCATGCTTGTGTGCGTGTCCAAGCGTTCTCGGGTGTGTATGTGATAAAAGTATTATTTATATTAATAATACGAGTATAAATATTAAACAACAAACATTGTGTTTACAGACAACGTATTTTTCTTTACAGATCCAACAGTCACTGAATTATAATGGGCTAGCGGTACCACGCGATCTCGAGTCATGATGAACGAAAGCCGCGAGCGAATTCGACGTGAGAGGGAGAGAGAGAAGAACACCTACACCTCTCCTCGTCTGGCACTGCGTCGCGTGCTGCTGTTGGCTGAGGGCAGGCAGTTTCGTGAAGCGGCCGCTATTTTATCGAGATTGGGGCCCGGCGTACTGCATAGTGTGGCTTCGGAACTGCCTATTGATCTACTGGTGGAAGCCCTACCGCATTCTGCACATTTGATCGAGACGTTGTTGAATCGGTACGTTTATATCAATGTTTGTTTTTTTTTATAACTATGATGCTGCAGAAGACGCATAGTGTTACACATATCTTTGATAGTACTACTAGGAGAACTGTGAGATATGAGATATTTCATACGATTTTTACTACACTAAAGCAAGTGATAATTAGTTTCTAATATGTAAAGTTAGAAATTTGTCGAATCTAGTTCACTGCCCCCGTACGGGTGCCGACCTTGGCCAGCGTGGTGAGCTATGTCACATTGTTAGACGAAACCCAAGCACAGCAATGGGACAGACGCGACAGTTGGTGATCGTTTTACTAGGGCTAGTGTACGAACAATAAAACATACTCGTAAATACAATAACGTCGCTTTGTATTTCCATTATAGCGTTCTGTAAATCGTTGAACCCTGGATAGATATAACACATTGTCTCGTTCGATTATCTCGTGTAATATGCATTAGAATGTAAATTTTATCGCATATTTGCAGTCGTTGTCGTATATTAGTCGTACGTAGCTCGAGTTAGTCACGGTTTGTCGCGCTCCCGAGGCGGGGCGGTGAGAGATGCGTGAGAGCTCGGAGTAATGCTCCGTGAAGCGACCAGCTCGGTGTCTTTACGCATCAACTACTGCTTTATCCGACGAGTGTCCGCTCGTTTCGTTTTAAGAAATACAATAGTTAGGTTAACAAATCCTTTATTGATTTTCTAAAGTATTTTCTGAATTATGAAATGCTATCACTGTACCTTACGGTTCCATAGTCCCAATGTCAAACGACAGACATATATTATGTAGTCTTGCATAATGCATAATACATATTTCTGCAGTTTGTGAATTTTAGGATCGATTACGGCTACACCAGCGACTTCGTATACTATATTAGTTGTTTGTTTCTGATGGATATTTTGCTGTTAACCCTGGCGGCCGTGACAGCTTCACGCGGACAGACTTTATAAGTATTGACTGTATAAACGAACTCGTCTAAGTACAACATAATTTCCCACAGAAAACGTTATAACACGCAATAAGTTATACTTTTATTACAATAATGGCTAAGTCAGTGTTGCGTGAAGGTAAACCAGACGAAGTACTGAAATACAGTAATGAATTGCGCTCGTGAGACACCCGACACCGACCGGAGCCAGCGATCGGAGTCTGGTTCAAATTACACAATCACTTTGTAATTTTACATCGATAATCCAATACCGATACCTGTGTCCAAAATGTAATATGTGTCCATATTATATCAGATTACAACCTGTATATATATATTTTGAGGGTTTGTCTATCTTGAAAGATAGCTTTCACATGGTATTCAATAGAGGTACATTGCAGAGCACAAATCTGTAGCAGACTTACGACCGGTTTCAGTATTTTATCTATCTGTCACAGGCCATATCATAGTGACTGTGACTGTATTTATGCATTTAAATGAACGAGCATTTGTTGTTAAATGAAGACCCGAGGAGCGAGACATTTCATAGATACACAATTTTATACTATCCAAGAAATCGATCTTTCGCTCTGAGGGCCTTCGTTTAAACATAAGTAGGGATAGGTAAGTTGATACATAAAAAAACGTTAGAAAAGGTGCGTTAATTGGTAGTTAAGGTCATGTACCGTAAGACCATGTGTCCCAGCCCACGTTTCCTGTGATCCGGTAGGCTTTGTACCATCCAGTTTAATCGAAAGGGTGGTAGTTCATGGTGGTATAGTTGCACCCTTCCTCGCTTCCTTTCTTGACTTGGTATGTATCACTTTACCGCTTGTACATTCTTACATTTTTCCAATATTTTACTAAATATGAACTAAATAAAAACTAAATTTTTCCCTGTAAATGCTCATTAGCTAGTCATTCGCTTCCGCCCAACTTGAAGATATCTTATTAAAATAGGCAAAATAAATAAAGCTTAGCTGTTTCCACGTCCTTATATGGCCTTTATTTCTAATAATAATGTACCTGCGTAAGCATAAATGGTTGCTCCACTGAAGTTTACAACTAATGTGACATCCAAAAATGTTTGTATTCTGTTGCGCTAGATTAATGGGAGATTTTGTATTACCTATAGTTTCTTCGCCTAACAGATATCATACCTTTTTGAAACGGTAGTAGTAGCTAAATACGTCACGCATAAGTGTATTGACAAAATTGTAAAAAATATTATAGCTATGACTTTAGAGAATCAGGTTATCTGTAGACCGCGGACATTCCTTGTCATTGTTTTACGATTGACACAAGTTAGTTATCAATGAATATTATTGTGAATAACCATCAGGGTAAAAGTTATTATCCATAAAGTGAGCGAACCATATTGGGTGGTGCTGTAAGTGATGTGTTTCCGATCTGCCAGTCGCGAGGGCAGCGACAGCGGCAGGTGAAAGTGACGTTTCCCGTTGGACCGGTTCGTCGGCGTCTGTCTCACCACCGAATTCTCGTTAAACTTTTACTGGTACTCAAAAAAGTTGTTTCGAACTTTGAAACTTGATGTCAAACTACAATTCCATAAAGCTGGGGACATTCAATGGGAGTTTCATCGTCATCGCTCATGCACGGTTTGTCTCGAGACGATGACAGGGTCTATCCCGCCCTAAATGTTACGACCTTACAGAAATACGTTTTCTGCTGTTACCGCGCAACTTCATATTGTTCATCGTCCTTAAAGCAAGTGAAAACTAATATTTAGAACGACATCATTTTGACAAACTATTATCAATAAACCCTCTCTGTGTGAGAAGAGACCCGAGCCCAGCAGTGGGACAATTATGGGCTGTTATGTATTATCAATAATTGCCAGCTTTCATTTGAGAATTATACATCTTGATTTGGCTTATGTACATTAATTTTAAACTTTGCTCTTTAAACTTCTTTAAATAATCATTAATATGTTTTCAAATTAATGTTACATTCAAATGTCAACGACGAGAAGTAATATAAGTAAGTGTTTAATAAATTGTAGGTACCAATAATTGATTCAGTTTAGTGATTTAGACATTAATTGTACAGTAATTATTGTAAATAATATGTCATACCTACTCGTCATTAACGTTAGTTTCCATTTGAACTACTTAGTTATCGTCTTCTGTCACATTAGATTCGATACACGAACTTGTTTTTGCCGGAATAAGCTCGCTGGGTTTGGACGAATAAGTTTTAAGCGAGACAGTAATAGTTTTAGAAAGTGATACAACTTTTATACATATCGAATTAATGTTCTGTTGAATGAAATTACAACGCTAGTTTTGATTCTCATACTAAAACATGCGGTGGTTTTGAAATAGGTATGGCTCCAATATAAAAAGTCATGTTGCAGGTGTCAGATAAGAAATGTATTAACGACTAACGATCGATATCGAATCTAGCAAAACCGTGTCAACATATATAAGTAGGTACATATGTAAGGATGAACCGATAGCGGCAAGCAATTTGACACAAACAATAAAATTCCAGATGTCGCCACAAAAACATTACTTTCTTGTTTCCACGATTGTAAATAACATATCTCGTCGGTAACAATGAAGGTTAGCTACAACTTTCCTACCAGTGCTATTAATTGCTGCGATTGATCATTTTTCATCGCAACTGATAATGGATCTGTGGGAACAGATGCCGATGGGATGTTCAGATGTTACTGTTGTTTGAACTTGTTGTTTTTGTCTTCCTTTAATTTAAATGAGCCGCTGAGTCTTATGGCTTGTATGAATGTGATAAACTAAATAAGTAACTTCGGGCGATTTCGGTAACAGGCTCGAACTCCGCGTTAACACAATTTCCTGACTTCTTCCGTGCTTTGATGGTCACGAGTAGCCATCAATTAGTTAGTAGTAGTTATTGTTAAATATTGTTGACGTCTTTGGGATGCGGTGCCCACTATCAATCAGTCTGTGTATCTGTGTGTCGGCCATTCTAATAGTATTTGTGAACATTATCCATGTAACTACAATAAAATATCGGAACAAAATACTTTGTTTTCTCGCAGGTTAATATCCCTGGAAGTGACTCCCCGTCCGGAATTGCAATGCGAGGCAGTGGCTTGGAGACTGGTCGGTTTGCTTGGGAGCGACCAGGGGTCCGGGCTGAGGGCCCGGACGGCCAAGCTGGCCACTGCATTGATGCAGTACAGTCCTGATGCCAAGGACACCGTGGACAACAGAAGACGACAGTTGGACGCTGCTGTTCAGGGTACGTCAATTTATTAACAGTTGAAAATAGAGACCTGTACGATTGAGGAGAATGTAGTTGTAGCCAACAAACGGTCGGCTTTTAGTAGCCAGCAAGTTATGAGAAAAATGGTATACATAAAGGTTATAAATCAAAAGCTCCAAAACGTCTTCATCTCTGTATTTCTTTCAAGTGACTGATACATTATATGTACAAAATATAAAATAAACTTTCTTTTTTAAAAACTTAAAATTGAAATCCCAATACAAAAAGGATTATAATATTTACAGAAAAAATAATTATAGGCGTTGCCTATAGTAGCAAATGGGAAAAAAGATGTTGTCCTCAACATAACAAAAACAAACTAAAACACATTTGTTCAAATGATCCATCTGTATCGATCATTGGTACTCGGTGCACTGTGTTCAACAACAGACGAGGATACTGCACTTGGTCTCTCCTGTTCCAAGTCGAAGGTCTGTAATCCATCCAATTTAACCTGATGATTGGTTTTTACACCTGCCGGGCTTCCTTATTCCGTTTACCCATAATCAAAGTTCAACCGTGAAATAATATTAAGGATACCGTGATTAAACAATCCGCCAATCTTCCAGATAAAATTACAAAAACCCTGAAAATTCAACTATGAATTTATAAACCAGATACATTAAACTATGGTCTCGAAAGGATTCCATAGTTTAGTGCGTTGTTACCAAGGTAATATCTGTAGCAAACGGGTTCCCTACGAACAGACAGTAAAAGAAATGTTATTATACGGGTTACGTCTGACGGAATGCACAATGATATGTAAAGTTACGACACGTCAACAATGATCATGCGTGTGGAGCCACTCAATTTGTATTTATTAACTGTGTGAACATAACCTTTCACCTGTACAAGTTAACATAACTCTAGTTTACGTAATAGGTAAAATTTAAGAAGCTCCAACAGTGTATTAAACAATTAATCATAAGAGAGTTACGTGACTCGTGAGGTGCACTGGTGACGGACGCTGCTTTCTCTTTAACGACCTGTTGGATGTTTAGCGATATGTTTTATTGTACGGTTATGTTTTAAAACCCATAATATTGGAAACAAACGTGAAATTTTGCTTTCGCTTCTTTCTTGTCATGTTTATGTTGCGCTCGTCGTTTGAACTATCACATCTTCGCAATCGGAGTTTCGCTTTTCTTCTCTTCTGCCCTATCTATCTTTTCATCTTCCTTTCATTATAATAGATTCAATTTTGTTTCTTAATATCTTGCTTACAGAAACTTAATCGACTAACAGTATGTGTATTTTGCGGGTATCTACGGGACCCGTACCGTAGACGTGAAATAGCTCATAACTTTTTATTTACTTACTTTCAAATTTATCGTAGTTAATAGAAATCTATGTAGTTAAGTGTTCATTTTCGCTTTAATTATCACCTGAGACAGCTTGTAAAGTGATCCACACAAACGTACGTACTTGTACATAAATACATGGCCACGTTTGATACATAATGCCTTTGTTAAAGATTTCCTAATGACTTCAGCCTTGCGTTAAACCAAAGATGTAAGAAATTAGCTCATCGTGGTAATGTTTGAAGCACTCGGCTATTGTAATTTTAATTCAATTGAAGGTAAGTGTGTATGTATGGCTCGATAATATTATATGTATGATGGCGTGGAAATCTATCGATCTAAACCATGTGCCTTATGCCGACAATACTAGATACAGCTTAGCGGTTAATTTTGAATGGAACATCTGCAATTTACTAATAATATAAAGCTGAAGAGTTTGTTCGTTTCATTGTTTTACGTCAACGTGAGTTTTATTGCTTGCTTCTTGGCCAATATTCAATATGTAGGGACCGGTGATCACTTACTAAAAAGTAGCATTATTATGATTTTCACTAGTCATAATTGATTCTAATGCTCTGACACCGAGAGGATGTAAGGCCATTGTCCTCGACGCTGGTCAAGTATGAAATGGCATCGTCTCGTTTACTATTGAGAAAACATCCACCGAACTATTTGTTTTCCAGTCACTTTTACAAGTTTCTGCCTACGTTTAGTTTATCAGCTTCAAAACTAACCTAACTAACTTTCCATCGTATCTGTGACAGCATAATTACAATTTCTGATCCACCTTTAACAGGATATAATACGCGGGTAATACGGTGGTATACGGAGTACAGGATAATGTAACGATAATGGCATTGTATAAGGAAACGCGATAGTTATCATTGACGTACATTTAATGGGTTATTGCAGTCATAAAAACGCGATTAGTTTGGAAATTAACTCCATCAAAATAAGTAGAGCGAGGACCTTGAATGAAGGTTACAATTTGCCTCAGTAAAATGACCTTTAAAAATTTAAAGAATTAAATTAAAAGCATCAAACATAAATAAAACTTTTATTTATAAAACTGTTTAGTTGTTGGTTTATATAAACACGTTAATCTATGGAACTACAAGGTATATTTGAAAAACTGTTTTTGCATTTCATAGGCCCAACCCCAAGAAAGGTTATTTGCAGCTGAGCGAAAAGTTTAAAAAAAAACCCTATAGAGCGCTAAACTTTATACGGAGCAGGCTGGATCATAAATTAGCCACAAATGAGACTAGACAGCCGAGTTCACGACACTAAATAATAAAACGTAAAATGATTTATAATGTGGAAGCAGATTATTACCTTCCTCGCCGGACGAGATAATGCGAAGGATATGGAACGTCTAATGGGCTGATTTCCGGCAGATTCGTATCTACCAATCTGGTAATTTCCTCAAGAACACCTAATTATTTTTCGAGATTATTCTTGATCAAGTGATCAAGTACAAATCATGCTGACCTACTTCAAATATATGTAAGCACACCGTGCCTATATCGGAAAAGTTAGTTAGTAATAACAAAATACGTACAGAAGAAACGGAGGTTAAAGAACTAATGCTGTTAACATATGGCGTAATATCTGAAATATTAGTTCTTATACTGAGTTTTGACGTCTAGTTTAGTAAAACACACATCACACACTCAACAACAAATTATATCAAAACTAGCTGACCCCGCAAACGTCTTTTGCCATTTATATGATTGAATTATAAAATAGGGGTTGGTGATAGAGCGGTGAAAATTAAGGGTTGTATGTATTTTTAAACCATGTCAAAAAAAAAAATTGACCAACAAATAAAATAAAATGTTTGGGGTGGACAACCATTATCACTTAGTGGTATGAAAAATAGTTTACAACCTTTTCTCAGACCTAACCCCGTCAACCCGTTTCGGAGGAGTATGGCAACTAATATATATATATATATATATATATATATATAAGATTAATAATTTCGTGCCGGGTAACGGTAGACTCGATCGCAACCTTATCTATCTATACTTACTAGAGATCGCCCAGTGGTCGAAATTCGACCATAATAAATTTAAATCATAAGTTATTTAATAAAAATTAGTAAGA
>DWPQ01000691.1:0-14896 GCA_018251795.1 Perichares adela | reverse complement strand
GCTTAGAAAATTATAGGCGCGAGGACCTCCCGTTCGGGAGACCAACGTTCAGACCACTAGGCTATCACTGCTCTTACATACCATAATACATCCCTAGGATCACTAAAAACAGGTTTTGTTCTCTGTAAAATTAACCACTTTATAAATATACCTACTCATTGTTGTGACATCAGAACTACTTGTAACGCATTGGAATATATTTCATTATCTTTTTGTTTATTCACTGCGCAAAAATTGTTGAATATTTAGTTGCAGTTTGAAAGCTTAAGATAAACAAGCTACGTACAAGTTAGATTACCTGCAGGAAAGTGTTCGGGTTCAGGAGGACAAATAAACAGAATGAAGTACAGAGTTCAAATACAGACCATTAAATTTAAATGGTGTCGAATATATTGTCAATTTACATTGCATGAACCGCAGCGAAGACTGGAGGCCGTGCCTCGGGGGCGAGATGAGAGCTAACTACTCGAATACAATCATCGAGAATTAAACCAAGTCATTACAATACAACATTGTGCACATGAGAGAATCATTCTTATCACCTGACCGCTAAGAGCTATAACTCTAAATAAGCCAGAGGTTATTTCATAGTCGGGAATTAAAAACTTTTTATCACTTTCTTTTCGGTGAAGGTAAACATCGTGAGGAAACCTGCACACCTGAGAGTTCATAATGTTCTCGAAGTATCTTGTGCAGAGTAAGAGTGTTCTTGGCACATTGACAGTGATTTAGATGGTTTACGTGCGATGCTGTTGAGATAGTCGCGCTACAAACTGACGAGACGTCATTTCCGGTTTTCTACACATTGGCTAATGGTTTACCTACTGAGAACATCCCTGCCAAACTCACACGTAGAAGTTTACTTGTTACGAGCCAGTCGACGTAAAGGTACAGTTTAACTGGATTTTATCAACACCTAACAGTTGTGTCTTGCTGTTTCTGCAAGGCGCGTTTCCTTACCTGAAACAATACAGAAATACATATTTAAAATAGTATAATTTTGAAACTAGTTTAGAAATATTTTGTTAAACACATTTACACCTCCACAATAGGAATTAAACTTATTAATTAAACACCTTTGTACCTCTTCCCTTTTTTCTTTGTCGTGTCCTCCTTTGAATTGTTTTGTCTGGAAGAGATAAGACCGCCTGTAGTCACAAATATTATGACTTTCTTTACATTACTTTATTAATATTGTAGCGTACGCAATAGTACAATAATGAGTATTCTTTCTATCTTTATAGCCATACCATCATACCCTAACAACCCATAATTGTCCCACCGCTGGGCTCGGTTCCCTCTCACACTGAGAGGGTTTAAGGTCATATTTCACCAGGCTGGCCGTTTCAGGCCGTTCAGCCGTTTCAGGAGACCAACGTTTAACGTTAAGGTTATCACTGAACTATCTTTATAACGCATTTAGTTTAATAGTCTTTCTCGGCTGTACAAAGACGTATCCCTGTTGCGGTTCCCTACTGAACTAGAAACAGGTCCAGTAGCGAGCAGCCGAGCATCCTCACACCGCCGAGGACGGCTACACTACCCCATCCTCACACACGCACAAGACATAAACCAGCCCCGTCCCATCGCTCACAAACCAATCAACGCGCCCCATTTCACACGAGCGCAACGAGAGCGCTTTAAACCGACGATTTATCGCCCGCTCTCCTATAACAACGGATAATCCTTTCACACTGATGGTTGCTAACTGCCATACACTGTCTCGGGCTAGTCTCTTGATTGAGCTTTGAGGTGCCTCGCTTGTTAAACCGGTCGTTGCAGAGCACAGACTGAACACTATATAAATTGTAACAAATAAGAGCCGTGAACACCTTTTAAGGCTGTGCGGAGACACGTAAAACATCTTCAATGTTTCAGAGAAACGAAATATGATGAGATTTTAAAATAAAAACACTCAAGTTAAAATTGTGGAGGAAATTATTTTTCAGACAAGACACCTTTTTTGGATTCAACATCCATTATGTTATATTTAGTTATGTTATGAGGTTTTTCATGAAAACATATACCTTGTATATCACTCGGACTTTAATTACGATTCGATTAAGACCTCCTTAAATAAAAATTCGATCAATCCTAAGACCAAGCCTGCCTCACTTATACGTACCCTGCTGAACAACGAACGAGATTATGGCGCTAAATCCTTTCTGATAGGGGTCGCTGGGCTTTGTACTAGCCGGTTTAATCCAAGAAGATACTGGTATTCAAGGTGGTAGAGTTTGTTAAATGGGTGACTTCTTTACTTGGCTTAACACTTCTAGGGTAAAACTTTGAAATTGTGCTGTGTGAAATTTCAACATGTTTCGGTTACTGTGTTCGTGAGCCAGTAATAAGCGTGACTTCCGCTTCTTTCTTGGCAGGCACCGCGTCGGTGATGCCTTTGGTGTCAAAGGCGGTCATCGCATATCATCAGGTCAGGTCACCTCGTTCGTCGTTTATTCAAATAATAAATTAAAAACCCTTTAGGCCTAACCTGTGGAGACCTGTGATAGGTTGCTGATTCGAGAAACCCACGCGAATGATCAGTGGGAATTCTGCACACTTAGTTACTTTTTTATAGAGTGGTAATTTTTTTAAATAGTTTTAGGGACTGACGAAATATGCTGGCGGGTCACCTGATATTAAGTGGACACCATCGACCATGGTCATATTGGTCATGCGCAAGTTACGTAGGAGGTATATATAATTAACAACCATTTATTTTGGTAAGAAAACAGCGTGAAGAATATTTTGGAATGTCTTAAAAATATATAATCTATTAACGAGAAATCCGGCTGAGGAACAATTATGTAATGACACGCCAGTAGACCAGTATACAGGGTGTGGATATATATCATGTAGCGTCAGCAGCTTACGCTACATTGAGCTATTTGATTCAGTGCTCTAATTAAGCCTAGCATAACTGGTCATGTCTGCTCACCCAATCATCTATCATCTACTTCAATTTCTATCAGTTTATTTATTTTTTCTGACAGGTTTAACAAACTGTTATGTTAATAGACAACAACCGAGCACACGGTTCTGAAAAATGGTGACCGTATCCGTCTCACTAATCTATCTATCTATTTATCGATATATATGAAATTCTCGTGTCACAGTGTTAGTTGCCGTACCCCTCCGAAACGTATTGACCGATTATTATGAAATGTTATAGGTATATTCGGTAGGTCTGAAACAATTTTTAATACCCTTAAGTTATTAGGGGGGCTCAGGGCCAATATTATTTCTTTTATTTTACGGTCAAGTTTTTTATAAATATTTTTTTTATGATGTGACACCAAAAACACATACAACCCCCAATTTTCACCTTTCTTTCACCAACCCCTATTTTTTTACACCAAATTTTACATGGCGAAACAACGTTGGCGGGGTCAGCTAGTTATTACATAAATATACTGATTACACAGGATAACTGAATTACAGTAAAGGTTAACAGCCAGGTTTCCTCTAATACGTAGTGCGTAATAACATAATTAAAGCAATCAATAATATATCAATCTAACAATTCGATAATCAATACGTAAACTCAATCAAACCGCCCAGCTTCAATCAGCGCCTACACCAATAATCTTAAACGTAGTTAAATTATTCCACATTCATTAATACCATAATTACAATCACTAACTATGATTATCCCAGGACTGTGCCAGGGTCACCTCACTACATAAGAAGTTCAGGTCAAAGTTCGGATGCACGGCCTCCATGTCTTCAAATAAATTTACGCAGAACCTTAAAATGTGCAGATTTCCTAATATTTTTTGAATCATTATTTGATAATAGTGAAACAATATACCTTAAAAAAATGCGTGTGGGTGATTCGTAAGTCGATGCCTCGTGTGAGAGATTTATGCTATCGGGACGCACTACAACCTATAACTGCTTATCACAACAAGAATTAAGATACTGAGAGTTATAAAAGCCACGTTTGCAAATCACAAGTACGAAAGGGCGTCACAACGATCTCTAATTTAATTCCCTTTACGATCGACATCAGCGCTTTTTCGGGAAATATTGTGAGGGGCGATTAAATATAATAACGACCAGTTTGTATATTAAAAACGATATTCCCTCGTAAACTAGAGTAATGGAACTTGTGAACGGTTTATGAGAGAAAGCACTGACTCGCAGTTATATTTTTATGGCACCAGATCCGCGATAAATGTTTTTCACTTCATAAGGACGGATGTTCACTTACGAGTACCGTAACTATGAAATTATCAACTTATTCAATCACTTTTCAAAGTGTTTGTAAACATTTATTATGAACAAAGTGTTATCCTTATCATCCAAGAATAGAAAAACTAAAAAACACAAACGTTTATGTACATTTTAGACTAAAATATTAAAAACGTTTTAAACAAAATTTTACTCTATTTTTCTATTATATTCTGGAGTAAAATAACAGTATATTTGAAAACCACGTGTTCGCGTGTTGGATACGGATCAAAGTAACCCTCCCGCGCATCCCTCCAACCGCAGCCCGCAGCCTCCAGCCCCCAGTCTCAGCTCGAGCGTCATACTGCACTTCAGATTATATCTCCTCCGCAATACACAAGTGTCACGAGTTCCCTCCTTACGTAGATACTGTGTACGGTAGCCCGCATGATAAGTCACGTAAAAATAAAAAGAAGCTAAAATCCGGAAAACTGTAACATTAAGTATGTGTATAATAAATTTTAGCTGCTTTAACTTTTTAATTGCTGTGGCCTGCAGGATTCGTCGATCCTGCATTCAGATTTGATAAATGTATTCTTTTTTAAGGCCATATTTTGTTAAAGTAAATAGGCTTATTATTAATGTAATGTAACCCAACCTTTGCAAATTTCAGTTATAAAGACGAAGCTTGTAAAAGACGACCGTTAAAAGGATCGTAACGGCAAGAAAATATTTTAAGTAATGCGATAAAACTGAACGTCTTAAGGTTACGGGGAAGGTGAGTTTACAAGTAACCCCTCCCGCCTCGTTTCACTTCACTTCACGGAACAATTTTCTCACGTTTCCAAACAGAACCAATTCGTATGAGGCACATTTCATCACCACCATAACTGTCCAGAAGCGTCCATCTCCACTGATCTTGACGAGACTATTATGTTTGATAAGAATAGTTTAGTCAACTATCACTTAAATGTCACAATTCTCTCATCTCCTCAGGCAGAAAACCTGCAGAGGAGAGTCAGTGACGCGCGCAGTATCAGTGAGAGCTGTCTTCGTGCTTCTATCAGAAACAAACAGATTCAGTGATGAAATAGCATTTTCCTGTAACATTGTATCTATACACTTTATAACTTGATAGGCATTTTGTACGTGTTCCCGGAATAAACCAGGTAAGTCACTTAGTGGCTGTCCGTGAAGCCTAATGATTTAATTAAGAGTGGCATGCCCTTTTTCCTCGTCGGTTGTCGCTTCTCGTTTCCTCTCTTATAAAGCCTTTATTACAGATGTGTTTACTTTGAGCTTTATTTGGAAAAATCAGCAATTTAAGAGAAACTAAAACGGGATTTTCTAAAATTGCTGAGAAGTAATTTATTTACGACTGATCCTTTAAACCACGTCAAAACAAGACGAGGTTCTCCATGCAGGAAAAAATTTCAAACTGATATGGAAGAACCAAAAGTGTATGCAGTTTTCCCAAAGCACGTACTTAAAGCCCATACACTTGTTGGTCCCAATTAAAACCAGGTTTCTACACCATAATCACAGAAATATAACCCTGCTGATTGTCTAAATGTTCCATGGATCATGTGTCTATAATAGTCTCGTGTATGACTAAAGTCTGGCAAAGTAAAAATGGGTAGTGGTGGACAGTGGACCTGGTGGACAGAAAAGTCAGTTCTAACCAGGGAAACTGCGTTCTATCTATAAACTGGTTTTAACTGTAACACTGTAATAAAATGTATCACTCATGTCAGAACTGAAGAGATAGCCTTGCGACTATGTTTTTCCTACAAAAATTATTAGACAAAAGTTGATATCGAATACACTAAACATATCGGCGCAAAACTTCCCGTCTAATTAGGTATCTCGTAACATGGGTGTCTTCAAGTCATGAGCGATCCATCCAGTACTACTTCGCCATTTTCTAAGGTGTAATTGAAGCCATGAATCAACTTCTAATCAATTACAATAAAAAAAAAATCATCACCAGAACTACAAAACCGATTTACATGTTGTTATTGTTACTCAAAGTATATACATACTTATTTATTTTTGATCATCATACGACAAAATATTTCTAGGTCAAAGAAAATATCATTGTTCCTATCTCTAGGCTCTATCTTTTTATATTTCTATAATACGGGCATACAACTTCGTTTGTACGGTACATGAATATATTGAAACGTTTGTCGAGTCGGCATTCCGTCGGCAAGACAAAGGCGTGCCGTTTCAACGTTGTTTGAATTAGCAGTACCGCGAGGGTGTACGACAACTTTTTATCACCGAGGCACGTATCGCACATTACAATAAAACTCCAGCTTTTGGCGGCTACACATGTAAAGCGATATTCCCGGCATTCCTCTCCGGCGGCGTATCGTTACCGTACAACTGGGAGGTGCAGCCACACTCAATATAATTTCCATTCGTTCTGCAACACGCCGCGCCGCTCCCCGGAGCGCTACGAAAGGATTATCTCTGAGGCTTTATCATATCACACTTACTGGTTATATTCTACGAGTTTCCTATCGTTTATAGAGCGAAGAACATTTGAAACTAAAAACTCGAAAATAAACAAACAGTACGTAACGCGCTTATGGTTTTTCTTATTGTCTAAGATGGACTCAATTTAACGTCTGGCGTTGTGATTTTTTTGTTAGCGTATTGACATCAGCAATACAAAACGCATCACCGACGCAATGCTAGCCACGAAGGAAGCAAATTTCTATTGTAACGCAACACGAAGAATTGAAATTTGGGACAATAGATGTTTATTCGGAGAAAGTAAACTAATTATTTATCACTATTTACATATAGCACAAATATATATATCAAACACATAATTTAATAGTGTGTTGTCAAACAGTAGCATAGTCATAATTGTCGATATAGGTACAATTATAAAATGTCAGGTTGACTGAACTAGCTTTATTTTGTTACATTCTTTATTTAAATCCATTCTGACAAACATTCAAGCTCAAACGAAATTAACTACGGTCGAATTACTCGGTCAACATCGGTTAAACTGTCTGAGTTTAACCACTAGTCGTCATAATCTTAATAATTAATTTGTTGGAATAAGCTTAACAAGATAACGTAGACATTGTGCTCATTATTTAATTATAATTCATTTATGGTTCCAGAATTTCTTCAGAAATTCTTCCAGAATTCTTTAACACGCTTACGAAGATATCCACATTAATTTACACACATTCGTCAACACAAGCACACACACATACATAATATACACGTAATAAAATACCGCAGCGAATATTTACAATATAAAATAATTATATATATTTTTATGGAAGATGCGTCGCACGTCCACTATCGTCCGTGAAACCCAAAATGGGCTCACTGAAAATCAGCGCCGTAGCGAATGCAACGGTATTATGCTGAGTGAGTTCCAATTTCTGGACTCCAACACAAACATTGTAACGCATGTTGAATATTGTTATTTTCTTTTTATTATTTCATGTGTTTTCTTTTTGTTTTACATGTTACTTTTTAATTACCATTTCCTATATATACCTTGTTATTTGTTGTATTGATTTAATTGTGTTGGAGATACAGAAATAAAGTGTTTTTATTATTATTATTTATAATTGAAACCTTTAAAATACTAAAGTTAACAAACAATTTAAGACTTATGCGCTGTAATATCGTTGCTCGAATTGGTCGGCAAGGTACGTTTTAAATTACGACTCTTCCCTTTAATTGTACAGTGATTCAAATACCCGTTATCTCTATTTAAATTAAATTCTCGTGACACAGTGTTAGTTGCCATACTCCTACAAAACGGCTTGAGAATTGGTTGTAAGCTATTTTTTATACCCCTAAGTTACGAGGGGGGCCCACACCCAACATACATTTTTAATTTTATGGACTATTTTTTATGATGTGGCACCAAAAAATACATACAACCCCCAATTTTTACTTTTCTATTACTAACCTCTATTTTTTACACCAGCTTTTATATGGCTAAACAACGTTAGCGGGGTCAGATAGTAATTATCTAAATAAGTAG
Source organism: Perichares adela (assembly GCA_018251795.1). Classification (NCBI taxonomy): domain Eukaryota; kingdom Metazoa; phylum Arthropoda; class Insecta; order Lepidoptera; family Hesperiidae; genus Perichares; species Perichares adela. The sequence continues at coordinate 6,699 of DWPQ01000691.1, read as the reverse complement.
GTAATCCATAAATTGTATTATAATATAGATCTAATCATTGCTTATGACGTTTACACATATAAATATATCTAAGTGAGTTACCTACATATAGAGCAATGGGTGTCAATTTCCTTCTAACGAGCGGCAATTTGAGGCAGACAGATAAATTCATTCAGGTAGTAAAACTAGAGGATCGGGTTAGCCACAATGGCTTATAAAATGAGAAATGGAAAGTCGTCGGCGAGTCTAAACAAATGTTTGCTGAACGTGTCAATTAAATGAGCGGACACAGTTAACGTACGCTACTCGAAGCAATTATAGTTACTGTATGTATGGATTAATGAAATAAAAATCTTTATTACAATGTCATATAAAGAATTCTATGCGTACGTAGTAAGTGTATTGAAATAGAGTTATATTATTACATACACGTAACAACACAAAATATCAAAGCAGTTTCTTTTAAAGAAAAGAGAGTAAAAGTAGAAATTATTATGAATATTAATGAATTTCATTCTATTAGTTTTATTTTTAAGAAATCATAACCAATGGATTCAGACTATTAAAATAATAGTCGTAGGAATGTTCGATCACGTTCATTATTTACCTTTATATGCACAATAAGCATATATTCAAGTATATGAAGGTCTCTTATTCCGTATCTCCGTATGCTAGATACAGATGGTTAAGTAAATGTTAAAAACGTGGGTAGGCATATTTTATCAATACCTACCCCACAACGAGCTAACTTATGGTAAGCAGTCACCTCCGCCCGTAGACATCCGCGATGTCAAAGACATCACCGACGGATTTCCAGCCGATAAGAAAAGGGAAGGTCCGAAACATTAAATTAAATGCCTAAACTTCTTTTACATGTCCTTAAATTTACCTATAACTGTGCTTACGGATGCTACACTCTGGATCAAATGTGTCAATTATTTCTCTACTTGATTTAGCCTAATACAAAATTATGTTTAGGGACACTTATCGTAAGTTGCTGTATGATAAGTTCAGTTAAAAGTTCTTAAATATATTATTAAGTAATACCTTATCTTTATTTAAAATCTAAAAGAAAGGTTTCAGATTAAACACAACTCCGTCTAGACTCAACGCATGAATATCATAAGAGACAATCTTTTACGTAAATAATAAATAATTATTCACGCACTCAAAAAACTGGTACGTATATCTATTTACTTGCTAGTGAAAGTTCGAAGCATTTATTTTATTAAACTTGGATTTGTGATGCGAGAGCTGAGCGTAGACGGAGCCGTGGGAACGTTCGCGCAGACCGAGTGGCGCCATGGGCCATTTGACGTTGGACGCCCACAAACCGCTCTATACTCATATTAGCCTATATCTCGTTCATACAATCCGCTTACGACGTCTAGATCAATCGTTCAGAGTAAGATACATTAACAGCTCTATAAGAATAGTCTTGGGGATTTGTAAAATTGTACACCCGGCTGGCATTCTATCGGTATATTTATTTTATTACGTTATATTACGCAATGTCTAGACAGTGAGAACCTTTCTTCAGACAGGTGATTACTGTAAGTTCAAGACTAATATCATTATTTACAAGTTCGAATCTTAAACGATTCTTTTAGAAATTTATTGATTACAATCCATTATCGGCCCAATGTATTGGACGTCACAATAGAGAACGGATGAGCATAGTTCTATAAGCGGCGTCCTGTTGGAAAAGCCGGGGTTTTAAAAACTTAAAAATTACGTCAGGAACAAAATTACGGAACTAATACGTGGAATTTGCGAATGTGAATCAGCGATTGCGTGGAATTTTAAAGATATGCTTAATGTTATGCTGTATATTCATGTGACTTGTGTGGCTTAGTTCTTGCGAGTTACGAATTCTGTAATAGTTTTAATCTACGAACGACGATCTATGGAATTGTGAGACATTTATTATATCAATAACAGTAAAATTTAGGAGAGAAAATTGCCTACCTAATCATCTAAGTTTGAGTACCTACATATATGTTAATTTTGAGTTGATAAAAGTTTCATATGTACTTAGTTTTGCCCGGGTTCTATTTATAATTAACGATTATATATCCTTCCTAATTAATACACAGTCTCCTCGAACAATTTACATTTGTCAGCGATGACGAAATTCGAAAAACGTGAAATTTATGAAGTGACTTTTATTACGATGTTATCAAAATATGACACTTATGTCATACCCATTTAATTTTATATTTTCCAACTACGTCATCGCTAACAGAATGGTTACATTATCTCTAGGCTAATATTAGAGCTCGAGAGCTAATGTTATCAATTTTATATATTTCTTTATTAGGTTTAAATCATAAACAGTCAATTGTCGGTAATTTACAAAACCAACTTTTCTTAAGTAAAACTTTACACAATTATTATAAGTGCCCGAGAGATAAACGTTGTTTCAATTCGAGACGAAATGTTTTACGATTAAATACATTTCTAATATTTTGCTCAAATAAATAGTATAAGCTATGTAGAGAGGCAATGCTGTTAGTTTACTGGGTGCAATGCCCCAGTCAAGATTTTTTCGAAGACATATTTTTTTATATATTGTACTTACCTATGACAATCTTAATTTAGTACGTACCTGTCCATTTATTTTTTTAAGTACATATTCTGATAATTTAAGTTTTATTTACATAAATAGAGTACCTAATATTTACTTCTGCAATAACACAAACTGGTCATTCTTATCTATGACCGGAGGGTTGCGGGACTTACGAGAAACTAGAGTTAAAGCGTAGGCCATTGTCATAGAACTTGTATCCTACAAGGCCATTGTACATTAATGTAGGTTACTGCTACAAACCATGCCGAGTTTATGGTTAGTTCACCTAAACATTTCTTTACACCGATGCGAATATTAATAATAATAGTACCTCTAATTTATATTGTCAACATATTAAATTCTACACGTATATTTTTCACACTGAAAATGTGTCTCATCCTTATTTTCATAAATTTACTGAAGTTAATTTTTTTACTGATTGTAGTGATTATTACCCTTCGTTGGTAATATTAAATGAATTAAATTATGGATTTTGTTTCATATATTATATTTCTAGGTGTCACTCGTAGGCTCGTAGCGTTAAAGTAACAAATAAATGAATGTTATTAGTGACATTAACAACTTTTCAAGTTATTAATACAAAATGCACATTTAGTATCTTAGAAGTTATTTACTCTTGCCTTGAAAATATAAGTTTATGTATTGTATTATATCTTAATATTTATATATATTTATACACTTATCATATAATCGTTATGTCTGCTACCGATGGAGCAAATTGTAAAAGACGAAAGTGACCTCGATGGGTCAAATCATTCATAAAGTAGGTATTATTTACTTTCCAGACGATACTTATATATATAGTCAAGTTATTAATAAATACTATGTTTGAAAATCGAAACGTTTTAAATTTACATAATGTATTCGCGTGGTCACCAAAATGGCAGAACGCCTGCGGTGCAATGAGTAAATTATAATACTGTTGTTGTTTGACAAATTAAGTACAGTGCGTCTACTGTATTAATATCCATGGGCGGGTCATCGTTTTTTTATGTTATGTTAGTGCAATAGATAAACGAAGTTTGCCGAGAGCGATTAATAAACCAAACGCACAGTACATGGAAATCGTGTACAAGTAATGGCGCTGACGCACTGTAGACGAGCGCGTGGGCTCCTCTTCACCTTGGAGACGCCGCAGCGTCTGGTCAACGACACATAAAACACGTGAAAGTGTTAATATTTCTTTCCTGCGCACCCACACCGCACCACCACTTTACTGGAAACAGCCTTATTGATAGGATTAATCAAAGACAAGTGCTTTACGCCGCCGAACAATGACGTGATGTACGATGCCGACATGTTTTATCAACGACGCTTTATTTAAAATAACTTTTACTAAGTTAGCGAGTAATTTATTACTATAGTGCAACGTTAAACAATAAAATTTAACGGTTATTTTACTTTGGGTACCTTGGTACCTTCTGACGGTTTAAAAGTATTGCTATGTAGTTAGTTTATAGTATGTTAGTTAATCCTTCAAATAGTAAATGAATTATAAAATTTGTGGAAAGTAGACGTTAGGCAACTCGGAATCCGTGTGAGTTATGTTCATCGTAGATTAACAAATTTAATAAATTGATTATGATAAGATATACCTAGGTAAAATGGTTTCCGGTAGTTGGCTACATTATAAGAATGGGTCCACATTTTGGACAATATAATTATGTCGTAATCGCTCACGAAATACATATTGTTATATTGTACAAGTCAGTCCTTATCGTAGGTCTTAACTTCATATCAATTCTTGGAAGAGCCTACTGCGTACCTTTCCTTGACATTAGCAGTGGTTTGCCCAATTATCTCTCAACCGAAGTAAACTAGACTAATGTACGACAAATGTAGAGGTCCTTGCCTATTAGGATAAAATCAAGGCCTGCTTTGAACAATAAATGCTGAAGGTGAATTTACTATAAATATAGTTAACGAGAGTACTATTTCAATAATAAACAAAATAATTGTTCCATCAACATAAGTCGTTTCATGTACTTTTAACGCTTTTATGTCTTTTGCGATGGCGTTATCAAGCGGATAATTACGTCGTACTTAGGTTACTAAATGTAGATGACATCGAATGTTTACTTTTTCATTAACCTATTGAAATCCTCTCATCATAAATATAAAATAATATCTCGTCATCATAAAGCAATGAAATCATTTACGCTATAGTTTCTTAGGATAATTTCATTTAAATACGATTCATATGAATTATTATTAGGTATGTAGTAGTGATTAATTAGTGGTAGAATTGTTCTTAATTACGCTGTATAAATTTACTATTTTTTTCATTAATAACAAGCTTCTCTTAACTGTAATGTACCTACCTTAAATTGTAGTTTTAACAATTTGTACGTTATTCAAGAGAAAATTCAATTATTTAAGAAAAGTTATTAAATATTTCAATAATTTTCTAAGTATATCTTGTGTAATAAAAAATAATGTAGATGCCTAATAACTTACCCAATTCATATTGATGCTTCGCTAAAGCCAGCTTGATGGTATAGAGCACTTATTCACGGTATGGCGCGAAGTGCGACCGGCGCTTGAGCAGCTTTTAATGTGGCGCGAAGAGTCGAGTTTTCCGCGCGGCATCTGCGGCGTCTGCGGCACGTCTGGTCGCGTCGCGCCGTCGTCACGTCGGTCACGGCGGCCATAGCGCACGCGCACGTCGCGGTGCACACGCCCTACGTTGGGACCCGTTTTCGCACCTATTCCGCAAACCTATTGTCCCAGGGGCAACGATGTTTCCGTACACATTACGGCTGCTTCGTTAGACATTATTTGCAATAATTTGCATAATATATTTAATTGTCCTCCCAAACTTATGTAATACGTAATAATTAAGTCAGTTAGTACGTTGAGATTGTGTAAAGTCGATGTACCCATACCTAATGTAATTCACTAGAATAAATTGATAGTTTTTAAAATAAGTATTTTTTTATTTTAGATATGTGTGAACACTTGCACAGAAATGAAAATGTACCTACGTTGTATATCGTTTTTGAAATGAGTATTACTTTTTATTTTGGATATGTGTGAAATCTAGACATTTGCAGAGAAATGAAATATCCTCAGATTCAAAGCAATATTGGCTTTTAGGCACGAATTGACGGACAAGCATTCGAGCCCCCTGTTGGTTAACGGTCACCATGATAGCAACGAAATCACGTAGGCGCTGCTGGCCAAAAAAGGAAGCGGAAACATCCGTTAATTACTGGTTCCGGGTAATCTCTGGAACGGCTGGACCGATTTTGACGGGACTTTCACTGGAAGATAGCTGTAGTAATAAGGAGTAACTTAGGCTACTTTTTATCTTAGAAATCCCGCGGATTCGTTTTTACGCTGGAAAAACTGCGACGTATTGATAATCTCTGGAACGGCACGACTGATGTTGATGGGACTCTCACTGGAAGACAGCTTAAGTAATAAGGAGTAACTTAGGCTACATTTTATCTTAGAAATCCCGCGGGATTCGGATTTACGCGGGTAGAACTTTGCGACGCATTGATTTTCCGCGGGCAAGGCACAGCTAGTAGTACAACGTATACAGATGCTACAACTTTAATGAAACTTGTCGTAACTCAATCATCGTACTCATCGTGCAGGTGGAGCATTTGACATTTTATGGTTAAATTCAAAGAAGATGCTACTTTGGCTAACTTTATTAAGATGCCTCAATTTATTACTACGATAGTGCAATACGGCTTATTAAAAAAAGTCCCAACGGAACCAACGTTCGAGCGCATGTCGTAATTTATTATAAAGATAGGTGGCATAATTATTATAGACTTGGTGTTACGTGACATAATATTTTTCGTAAGCAGCAAAGCCCTATTAGGACTTCCGGATTATATAATTAAAAGTGGTACAACTGCTTGTACCCTATGCATTCAAATGGAAAATTAGTTTCACGTATGTTATATCGGTTTGTACTTATACTCACCACGCATTTATTTGCAATAAAGAGGTAAAGTTGTTTGTTTGTATACACTGGTGGCAATAAAACCAAGACATGAAACTGTACAATCATATTTAATGTTTCATCAGTAACTTCCAGGGGCCTATTCAACCAAACTTACAATTCTACAAATATGTCAAAAAGTGACATATTTGTCAAATTGTCATTCAAATGC
>DWPQ01000690.1:0-14898 GCA_018251795.1 Perichares adela | reverse complement strand
AATATTTTCGTATATCACCACAATTGTGCACTCAAGAGACTCTCAGCTTAAGTTTGGGTTGGGTCAAACTAATGTATATGAATTCGAAGACTGTCTTAGCTTGAAACTTAAGTTTGAGACAAGTCAAAGTACGCTATACAGATCTCAGTCTGTATTATATTTCGATTTTAGGATGATTTACTGCGTGAACTACGAGAGTGGTTACTCTCGATATTTCAGAACTCGAAGTCCAACGAAAGTTTTATATGGAAAGAAAAACAAAATAGGTATACCGAAGCAGCTATAGTTCGTTAATATTCAAATCCTCTTCCGCAACTCCAATTCCATTAGCGCTCCAATCAAGGAAGAACCGGTTTACATCGAATTACTCGCTTACAATATTAATCTTGTAATTAGCGGATTTCGGACTAATAAACCTAATAGACCATTGCTGGTAGTTAAGGCTATATAATCTTATTTAACGCATCCGACACGACCACGATCAGATCTTCTATTAATACACAGTGAACGTGTTAAACAAAAGAGGAAACTGTTATATTTGCTGATGACAAAGGTGTGTCTGTGGTTAACCTATGTATATTCATAACCCCGATAAACATATTACTCAAAGATAAAATATGATGAAAAATACAGATATAGGTATTGATGTAAGCATGATATTTGATTTACAATGAAGACATAACCTTTTTGTGAAGGAATTATAAAAAAAAGTTGATTTTTACGTAACACTTTTTTATTAATCTGTCTGTCCTCTTAATCCATACTTTACGTGAAGCAAAATCTGTCAATCCCTTCTTAAGAAAATTGTAGGTGTATGAAATTTCGCTCACTTATATTTTATCTGTAGGAAAAGTGCAGAACGCTAATATTTTTCAATAATGATGTTTATAAAGTACATTAAATCAGTAAATAAAACATTACACGCACTAAGACACGCCCACATGCATACACGATATATGTATTCTGTTTTGACGTTTATTATGCACAAGGCGGTTGTCAAAATATGATTAAATAGTTTTATTATTATTATTATCATCCGAGAATAGAGGTCTCAAGATTACATTCTAACATTTTTTTAATGACTTATGATCGAGTTTCGATCACGACACAATCTCTAATATTATTATTAAAAATGCATTATCGCTTGCTTCGATGAAGGAAAACATCGTGAGGTTTCCTCACGTACGTACACACCTTAGAATTTTCCATTAAGTTTCCAAAGGTGTGTGAAATCTATAAATCTTGACTAAGCCAGTGTGCAGTGTGGGACTCCACAGCAGTAGGACAGTTATTTATTGTGACTTTCAATGTTGTTTTTACTTCTATGTGTGACTGTGTACGTGTGTGTTAATCACTAAATCACAACGAATGACTGATTATAATTTTAAAAAGATTACTTTTTCCTTCAGATATCGTTTTTGATGGATTACAATTAGTCATTCGTTTGAGATCTCAAGTGCAATTAGAGCGCTGGCCTGAAATTATCAGTGTTCAGCAGTTCGAAGTCCAAATTATATATTGCTTATATAAAGATAATAGATAAAACAACGGTAAAGTCTCTTTTCAGTATTTAAAAAGTCTTTAATAAATTACACCACTCAACTCGTGTCCATGAAGTCAAATAAATTGTCACTAGAAATGTATTACTTTTAAACAAAACATAACTTTTGTTAACATATGTACCAACAGAACCCGAAAGACGAAGTTACACGAAGATTCCCGAGGAGAGTGAGACAGGAGAACCAATAATAAACGTGTAACCTCAGGACGACCGTATGATGTTACAAAAAATGGAATCATTCGTCTGATTCAATTTTTTTCTTTTTGTGAAGATAAAAAACAAAAAATGTCTACCTATCTCCTTTCAGAATTCGGCGAATAAAAGCTTGATTTAAATATGGAACGGTTGCCAGCCGACCTGGAAAATTGGGTAATTCGTTTCAGGCGGGACGTTTGATGAAGGTAATGCTTCGATAGCGATCCGCCAGCACGCTGCTATTTTGCGCAAATTTAGATTTACTGAACTAACTAGGTAACTACCCGTTTAGATAACGTTGCTTCTTGTGCGATATTATTTTAGTGATATATATAGGTACGTAGGTACTACAAACACTCACGTATATTAAGCGCAAATGTAGATTTACTAAACTAACTATTAGCACACTTCACACAACTTTGAGAATCAGAGGATAAAAATTAATTATATTTTATTACTAGCTAACCCAGCAAACGTTGTTTCGCTATATAAAAGTTGGCATAATAAAATAGGGGTTGGTGATAGAAAGATGAAAATTAGGGGTTGTATGTAGTTTGTTGGTGCCACATCATACAAAAACGAAAATTTTATATATATAGATATGTAGGTTATACTAACCCTACAAACGTCGTTTTGCCATACAAAAGATTTGTAGTAAAAATTTTGGTATTAAAAACTAGGTTTGGTGATAGAAAGGGGAAAATGAATGGTTGCATTTTTTATGCCACAACTTCAAAAATCAAATTTTGTTCAAAAAATCAAATGTTTAGTGTGGACTTAGATACCCTTATCATACAGGGACAAAACTACAAATATATGGTTTATGTCATACTAGCTGACTCCCTTATAAGTGTAAAAAAGTAGCCTATGTTCATCACGGATAATGTGGGCTTCTGATGGTAAAAGAATTTTTCAAATCGGTCCAGTAGTTTCGGAGCCAACAATAACACAAACAAACAAACAATCAAATCTTTCTTCTTTATAGTATTAGTATACATGTATCACTCGATCTATTGATGCAAACTGCATTTAAATCTGTTAAATATGAATAGTTAAAAAGACCTGAGGTATCAGACATCGGTAGCGACTTCATTTTATACCGTAACAAATGCGCGTTCGATGTCATAAAGACCAAAACCTTTTGGAATTAAATGCGTGTCATTAAGTATCATAATTGAACTTCAGTTTAATGATACGCGCTCCACTTAATGATATTAATACGCGCTCCTCTTAATGATACGCGGTTCAAATCGTGAAGTGGTAAACCGGTCGGCCTTCACAACAGTTTCATCACATGTGAGTGGGGTTATCGGGAACAAGAACGCAATTGTCTAATTATAATGTACATCGCGGTATATGTACAAGTGATAACTCTTATCACACGCCGAAAATGTACACGACGTTATCAGTTATAGGGTACCGTATCTGGTTGTCAAATAAAACTTAAGGTAACATCGATGTCTCGCGAAATTCGTTTTTTTTTTAATGTGTGCGTCTCGGGGCGCCCACAGATGTGATAACTAAGCGAAATTGTACTATTTAATATTTAAATTGTTTACCCTACTCCTCAAGAGATGGCGCTGTACATAATCCTGAATCATGCTAACGACTGTAGGTTGTGATTCGTATAAGTAACCGTAAAAAAATTGTGTTACCGTAAGTTACCCAAAATTACTCAAAGTTACTCGAATTTACTCAAAGTTACTCAAATTTACTCAAAGTTACTCCAAGTAAGATACAAGAAGCCTGCCTAGCGCTGCACTATGCGTGAGGCAGCGTGAGAATAAAGAAAGCATGACAGCGTCACGTGACAAATCGTTTTAAAAAAATTATCACTTCAATAATTTTACAAAACAGTTTCACGAAATTCAAACTTACGTGAAGGTGATTAAAGTCGAGAATTGTGTTTTAATAACATCGATTTAAAACGACGGAAATCCTAATTTCACAGGCTACATTGATATAATTAATCACCCTAAAGTCTCTTTGGTACAAAAGCCGGAATTAAGTGATTCGGATGATAGATAGATAAATGATGATAGAACTAATGATAGTGAAGGCTCAGTGCCGTCTATGTCCAAAAGCGAACTGAAGATAGGTAATGATGATGGCTAAAACTTTGAAAATATAGAGTAACTTAAACTTGAGCATTCCGTGCGAAAGACCAACCTCCTTAACTACACTGTCAAGGCTAAGGCTGTACATTGTACTTTTTTTTAACTAATCCAAATTGATTGATTGATTGATGATGATAATTTATTATTAGTTTAAATGTTAATTGTAGTAATAAAATATTTGTAATAATTATTGTAATTTAATAAAATGTAATATCAATTGAATGTAATTGTAGTTAAAAAAAATTTTTTGTATTTTTATATAATCTTTTTTTTTTTGTTATTTGATCTATTTTTATTATTGTACGCGCTAATATTTAGCATGCTATTTGCGCCTATAATTAAAGTTACACTTTTCATGTAATTTATGCATGTTTAAATAATTATGTACAGTGTATACTTTTTTGGTGCAATTTTAAATAAATAAATTTACGAGTTCCGATTTTTCCTTTCGAAGTATATACAGAATTCTAAAAAGTTAATCTATACTTCTATATTAATCTATACTAATATTATAAAGAGGAAAGAATTGATTGTTTATTTGTATTGAATAGGCTCCGAAACTACTGGACCGATTCGAAAACTGCTTTTCCCCTTAGAAACCAACATTATCCGTGATGAACATAAGCTACTTTTTACTACGAAAAAATGCTTCATTCCTACGAGAAAACGGGTAGTAGTTACAAATAATTGACATAGCAAAACAATTAGGTACAACGATAGGATACTTGCTATGTGAGGAACAACAGGCGTTCGAATAACCGATCGTCGCTACACTTATAGTGGGAGTTAAGTACAGGTAGAGCCCAAAGGCACTGAGCTGGCAGGGCTCCGGTTGTGTTCCTTTGGAGATCCCGGAGTCCTCTACATACCGTTAAAGAAGGTTACCGGGGGGTATTAGTGGGGTAGAAATCCCACATAACCCTGTGTCGCTCCCTAAGGCACCGGATACCTTTTGAAGGTTTCCTCCTCGAAACAAAAAAAGAGACAGGTAGTGAATATAATAGCTTCAGACTAAATAACATAGATGAACTTAGAACATTTACTCGACTGGTCCCAACGTGACCTCATGTGCTTGCGATAATTATGCACCGAAATCAGCCAGCGGTTTCAAAACTTCGTACAGTCGACTAAGACTTTCTGAGTCTAATTCCTGCTACATAGAGTTCGGCCATGTTGGAACTCCCGCGAAGATTAAAGTTCGTCGTTGAATGAATTATAAGTGATTTAAATACATTTTGTGGCAGAGATTGCATTTGGAATTGTCTCACAATGGTGTAAAAACCATAGAGAAAATATACTAGAGAAGGCAAGCATGTACATGTCTGTGAGTGCGAGTGTTCGTATAATAGAAAGAGAGGGAAGATGAGATATACGTACCTACTTGTCTTTATCTAACACGCGCAAAAAAGGGAGACACGTATTGCGCCGTTTGTTGTCTCTTTTTTTAGATGGAACTGGAATGGAACGTTTCGAAAAGTTTCTTTGTCATTAAGGAGAAGAAACTGCAAGAAACTCCTCAGCACATGTTTTAAATGTATCTAAGGCAATACAAAGAGAGGGTCTAACCTGAATGGATCTTTATGATAAGAGGTTAATTGATAAGCCATCCGTCATTCGTTATTACTTAGCGCTATCCGTACGACAACAGAATGTTTGCGCGGTTGACGAGTTATCTTTATTTATTTATTTATTTATTATGACACATCAACAGCATTACATGCAATACATTTATGTAAAAATTTGCCTAAAATATGCACTGGTATGTACGCCAGTAAAATATGTGTACAACATTCTCTTACAATCTAAGACATGTTATTGCAAACATCAAAAGTAATTTAAATACACAAAGAGACAGAAAAAAGTTAAAAAAAATCTAATTAAAAATAAAAACTTTTTTTGAACTTACTTAGAAAGTAGGTACATGGACAACTTCCTTCTTAAAATTAAAATTGTGTCATGAAAAATGTCGATGTCAACTGATTTACATAAACGGTTATATTCGGCACAAATTCTTGATAAAGGAGAATTTTTAAAGAGGTTCGTTTTACTCGCAGGGATGTAAAAGATCTTAGTAATTGGATACCGTGGATAGTTGCATGGGATGTTAAGATTAATGCATTGTAATAGGTGGTTACAATCCACGTTACCAGAAAATATTTTTTTAAAAACATTGTATCCAATAGTACACGACGGTTACAAAGTGACATCATTGCAAAGTGTTTTAGACGAGCTTTATAAGAATTACGGTGAGAAATGCCAGACGAATGGAACGCTAGATGCCTAGTGAATGAACGCTGTATGCTCTCAATGCGCTGCGAGTAAGTGATGCAGTAAGGACTCCAAACTACCGACGCAAACTCTAGATGACTTCTAACTAGGGAATTATATAAAATTATTTTGGTTTTGACCGACATAAAACCTTTAGCGTTTCGTTTTAGGAAGCCAAGCATTCTACCAGCTTTTTTGACAGAAGCATCAATATGAGACTTGAAATTTAATTTGCTATCCATAATTACGCCTAAATCCCTCACTTCTTTGACCTGCTCCAAAATATCTAAGTTAATTTTATAGAATGACGTAAAAGGTATAAGCTTTCTTGAAAATTTAATATGATATGATTTATTAGCATTAAGTATCATTCCATTTAATCGACACCATGTAGTAATCCTGTTTAAATCACTTTGCATAAGTTGCAAGTCCATAGTAGATTTTACTGTTCTGTATATTTTTAAATCGTCAGCAAAAAGACAGAATTGAGAATTGCGTATTTCAAACGTTATATCATTAATAAATGCAGCAAAAAGGACTGGACCTAGATGCGATCCTTGCGGAACTCCTGAAATTGCTGTATAATTGTCCGATTTGTAACCATTCACTACCACAAACTGGAGTCTTTTTGCTAAATATGACTGGAACCATTCTAGCAACGATCCACATACACCATATCTTTTTAGCTTGTTTATTAAGCGCGAGTGACAGACTTTATCGAATGCGCTAGAAAAATCCATATATATGGCATCAACTTCTTGGCCTTTGTCAACTTCTTTACAGAGATACGACATGAATGTTACAAGATTAGTTTCAGTCGAACGGCATTTCCTAAATCCATGCTGATGATCTGATATACATTTGCTTAAATGACGGGTAACAATTGGACATATCAAGGATTCAAACAATTTAGGAATACATGACATTATTGAAATCGGTCTGTAATTACCAACATCATTAACGACCCCTTTTTTATATACTGGAACGATCTTAGAGCATTTCCAAATATCAGGAAATACTCCATCACTCAAGGACCGATTGAAAATTATAGACAATGGTAACGATAAAGCATAAATACAACGTTTAACGAAAATAGGTGGAATTCCGTCGGGACCAGCTCCTTTGAAAATGTTCAGATTTTTTGCTGCACTTATAATGTCCCGTTCTGTTAATTTTACAAAATTTAAACATGAATTATTGAATATAGCATCGTCTCCGTGGTCATTTACAATCACTTTACTAAAAACAGATGAAAACTTATTTGCAAACATTTGTGCGATTTCGGGTCCGGTAGTTGCGATCTGATCAGCCTCATGCATTTCAGCTGGAATATTGGATACTCCGTTGCGCCTGTCTTTCACAAAACGCCAAAAGCTTTTTGGATTTTTGGATATATCACATTCAATTCTTTTCTTATAATTATGAAGGCATTGACTAATTACGTTATGAGCACGTTCGCGAAGAAGTTCGTATTCTAGTTGATCACGAGGATTTTTATATTTTAAATACTTTAATCGTTTTCTGTTTTTCTCGGAAATTATTTTAATTAGGGAATTACTAAACCATGAAGGATATTTAGCAGATTTAGGTCTTGTTTTAGGAACATTAGATGCTATAGCTTCATTCAAAAAGTGATAGAAAATATTCGTCATTTCGTTAACATTCTGGCATTTTTCTAGTTGTGCTTGCCAATTAATGCTCTTAAAATATGGTACAATACTGTTATAGTCAGCTTTAAAATAGTTGTATCGGCAGCTTATTTTTGGCTTAAGGAAATCAGGAGTATGTGGTGAGATTGATATCAATAAAGGGGAATGTTTTTGATCCACTTTGCTAAGTATACTTATAGATTTTGTGACATTCAAACTACTAACGTTGGAAAGAACTAGATCAAGTATTCTGCCATCGACATTAGACACATCGTTCATTTGACATAAATTATTAACAGCCATAAAATCAATAAGTGAAAGTCCTAGTTTAGAACCGTAATTAGATGCAATACATGGATCACAGTCCGACTTGCGAGACCAGTTAATTAAACCTAGGTTAAAGTCGCCCAATATTATGATATCATCCGATATATCTATGATGTTAGTACAGTTATCTAAAAAGCTAGATAAGGATGCAAAAGAGACAGGAGGAGGTAAGTAAACAGCACAGATGGAAATCTTCTTAACTTTGTCATTAATTTTAACATCAATTGATACCCATAAATCTTCTGCATTAGTTTCCCAGTTTGAGTGTCGAGAAGAAGGAATTTGTTTAGATACTGCTATAATCACACCTCCTCCGTCTTTCTTTGAACTCCTTGAACATGATCTATCCTTTCTATATACAATATAACGTTTATCTATAAATTCACTATTCATTATATTACAATTCAACCATGTTTCAGTAAATACAATTAAGCTATAATTATTTATAAGTATATTTTTAAGAACATCCTCCGTTTTGGTCCTCAAACCTCGTACATTCTGATAGTAAATTGTTACAGACATTGCAAAACGATAATCTACCATGACATGGGTTCCCAACATTAGACAATTAATTTTAAGCTTTCCTCGTGTTTGATATAGATGGCAGGACTTTGTTCATTCTTCCTTACAAAAATCCTACCATCCCTCACCCAGACGAATTTGGCACCTGTCTCCTTTACTTTCTTCCGAGCCGCCGCATGGAGGTGCTTATTTAGCGGCGTTAAATGCTCGCTAACGAAAATAGGCACACGACGTCCACCAATTCCCAAGTGTTCAGAATTTAATTTATTATCCGAATTTTTTTTATTAAATTTGGTTACAGCAGCTAGAAGCTCGTCTCGACGGCGTTGACTGCGAAGTTTTACAACTACAGAGCGGGGCCGGTCACTTTCTTTGTTTAACTTCGCAATACGGGTCACGTGCAAAACATCGTTTTCACCGAGAGGGTTTTCAACCACGAATCCAAGCTGCTCAACAGTTTTTAAAAGATTTTCTGATTTATGCTCCGGGATCCCGTTGATTTCGACGTTAGGAGCACGCATGTTTTGCTCAATTTGCTCTAACCTCTCTGACAAATTTTTTACTTGCGACGTTAGATTATCATTTTTTGTAACTAAGTTCTGTATTACGTCATTTCTTTCCTTCACACTTTGCATAAGCTCGTCATATTGTTTGCTAAAGAATGCGAGAGATTCGTGGAAACCGTTAACCTGTGTTGCAATATTTGCTAGATGTTCAGAAACAAGTTGCTTGATTGTATCAGTTATTTCCTGCTTTATTATTGAACGTAAGGAATCTTCTTTAATGTATGAGTCGTTACTATCAGATTTAGAGCGTTGCTTTTTTGTTCGTACAGTGATATTACTCTCCTCTTCCATATTATTATCATCGCTAGATGCCATGGGACGATATGCAGCACGCACAGGGGTATTTGTATTATCAGACTTTGGTTGTTTATTGGAGCACTCCTGACATCTCCAATTATTTTTCCGCTCTTGATCCATGAGGTAGAAGCGCTTAGGTGTAATATTAGCACAAAAAAGATCATACCCAAGATTACACGTTCCACATATCATATGTTCTCTTTTTGGCAAAGTATTTTTACACCAAGAGCATTTCTTTGCAGTAGAAGACATTTTTAGATTTATCGCAAAAAAAAAAAAAAAAACAATAAAAGTCTGAAATTATTTCAATAAACTAACAATAATTTAAAAAGTCTAATTTAGTTGTAAGCAAGAGAAGAGAAAAAAGAAAAAAAAAAAAAAAGTTTATATATGAAACATCTGGGAATCGATCCGTCGTCCTTCACAATTAGAGTCCGACGCTTTCACCGTTACACCACTGTGTTATTAATGTGATGCTTAAATTTTATGAATGGTTTCAATTGTGGTCAAACACTTTTGGAATAGCTTATCTCTTCTAATGAGTCCAAAGTCCAGTCTTTTGTTCTCCGTGCACTTTTTAGTTTCACCAACGGAAGATTTTAAAATGTTTTTTGATTCCATTCACTTAATTACACAATAATTAACTGGTACTTTTGCACAGATTTATCAACCCCAATTTACTGAACAAGGTGATATAACTTAAAAGGAGATCGAAACAATTTGTACACACTAATTAGATTAAAATCGCTTTGAACTACAATAACACGTCTACATCAACGCACGTCACGTGAGTCAACTTCTCCTACACATAAACTATTAGTGTGCGAAATTTCATACTTCTCCGTCCGCGCTTTTCTTAAGAAGGGATTGTAGATTTCGCTTCACGTATTTATATAAAGATATATATTTATACATTCATATATTTTTTTAGTACAAATAGAAGTAAAAACTCACGTGCATTAGTGTGTCAATAATACCTATGTACATGAATAAATTATTTTGAATGTAAATAAATAGACAAAATAACCAACCACCTAATGGTAAGTGGTCAACGCTGCTAAAGAGCGTCCATATCCTTAAGACTTACACCTAACACATTAGACAGGTAGACAGACACACGCTAGTTGACCGGTAAGGAAGCGTGAGAATCGTTGCAACACTTATAATTTCAGGCATAACTGCAGCAGGCTGGTAAACTAAGGAATTAAATTAAGTCAGTTAGGTAAAAAACCTCAACCTTCTCAAACATATTAATAAGTTTCCTACAACGCCTACGACCTACCATCGTTGTCTTAAAAATAATTATCGTGTGAATATGACCTCAACCGCTTACGTCGTTCAATATTTTACCTGAGAATCGTATTTCCACCACGATGCCACCTTTCGCAAACATCTCGATACATGACACTTTTCATCAATGAGTTTTCCGACCACATACGTGTAAGCTGGAAAAAATAATGTCCAGTCATAGTGTACCACATAGTATTTCCATATTGATGCTATATGACGACTTCAACAAAATTTTCAATCTCTGCCTTGTCGACAGGTAAAGAATTGGTGATACCACTAGTATTATGAGTGTCTACCAGCAGCGCTGACCACGTAATTCCCGTATGATAGCCTGTTTGCTTGTTTCCCTTTTAGCAAAGGGAAATCTCCCACCAGGCTTGATGTAGCGCCTCGCATCGTGCTGTGTAAGGAACTTATATATATATGCAAGTGATCGAGAAAACTTCGTCACCGTGATTCAGGCGTCGGTGCGTCTTGCGTTAATTGCATAGCGGAAAGTCGCTACAACGCAACGTACTATAATCGATTAATACAGATGCGATTATAATAAGAAGATAAGGGCCAATAAGTTTACCTAAGATATTTCATCGTCTTACCGCAACTAATTTTAAGAAGTATCAATCCCAGCAATGGGACAGGAAGCTATAATTGTTCCGCGATATCCCCGAATACTTTCAAATCCCGGCTGTCGCCAAGTGTAAGGTGTTGAGTTTGAATCTCAATTTATATACAACAACGCAATATCCGGTCTCGAGAGGAAGTCGTAAAATTTCATCGCAAACAAGAGCTCTATTGATCTGAGGGCTTTGCTTTGATAACAAAGGCTTGATTTTAAAACCTCCGGACACATTGATTAGCGGTAGCGGCAATCATTCGATGATTCTCGAGTTTTATAATTATCAATCATCAACGTATGGTCAAACAATTACATAGTTTTATAACGACGATTTAATGGAGAAGCTATAACAAAAAGTTTACTAGATTAATATTTCATTTCTTTTTATCTTGTAAAGTACCTAAAGTGTGTTCTAAACTGGATAGAACAATTATTGAACAAGTATTACATAGTTTATACGTAACTAAGTATATAAAATTTGACAAGAATGTATGTGTGAGGTTGGTAATTGTTGTGCCGGATCTGACACTTGGGTTAACCACTAATCTTACCACCAATACACACTAAAATAGCGTGGAAGGCTTGGTAAGTCCCATATTCTGCAGCGGGCGGCAATGCGATGAAGAAAGTTATAAAGATTTACTATTTCACGAAATTTCGCTTTGAACTTGACGTTTGTACTTAAGTTTCCTTCATAATATAAAATGCTAATTTTCACAATTAGTGAGGGCTCTGATTCCTTAAACAATCGAGTTGTTTTCCCCTCATGTCACAATGCAACTCAAATGGGTTGTCTTTCCCGCTACCGCGCCCGCTTCCGCCCTCACTGACGTCGAGTCCAAAAGCCCTCTCGACCTGTTTATTCTTGCAAAGTTAAGCAGCATCCAAGTTTAATGGGTCCTGTATAATTATTGAGTTTGGGCCCGACGGCTCAGTGGGACATTAATGTATTATGTGGTATTTACAAGTCATTAGTGAAAATGTATTTGATGTTTCATATTTAATTTGTCGTAGGTATTTGTCTATTTGACACTTTGTGATACAAGTTTGTTAATAGATGTTCACATTTCTTAATCGTTACGGAATCAATGGCGCTACACAGTAAGGTGCTTGTTAATAATTTTAAACTGGTGTCATCGTGAAGTATATACATTTTACTGGGAGACGGGTACTCACGATATATATATATATACTCGAATGACCGGTTGAACCTTGACCACGATCCACACACATATTTGTATTTAACAGGCAACGCATCTGTGACGCTTTTGGTACAACGGATATGTACCAGGACAATGAGCGTTTACCATCAGGTGATCTGTCTTCTTGTTTGATATAAAAAAGGCTATTACTGCTATTGAATAAAAAAAATATAATCTAGCTAAAGGATTTCTGAAACCAAAAGTTGGTCCCAAATATGAAGTGACGTAACGACCAAGTGATGTCGTGACGTCGTGTCGTGATCTTTTTAATCATTCAACCCAATTCCGATTTTCCACGGCTGGTTACCATGACAATTATTCAATAGAGCGTTTATTAAAATTGTACGTTTCGATCACATGAGAATTTTGCTGAAGTGAACAAATTGAAATACATTATGACTATAACCTACATACAAGCATAATAACCCATAATTGTGTCGCTGCTGGGCTCGGGTCTCGTCTCACACTGAGAGAGTTTACGGCTATAGTCCACCATGCTGGCCAAATGAGGGTTGGCAGACTTCACACACCTCCGAGAACATGGATAACTCTCAGGTGTGCAGGTTTCCTCACAATAATATCCTACACTGAAGTAAGAATATATTTTATTTATTAACCATTATTTGATATAGGTTTATCATCTCATCAGGTAACCAACAAGCAGACCTGTCACAGTTTACATCATAGCATGCACTTAAGTAAAAATACACAAATCAACAGCTGATATAATCGAATTGTCTGATTAATTAACAGTTCATGACACTACAATCCTCTATCTCTGTCTGCTGCAATTGTTAAAGCGAGATAGCCTACATATTTAGTAAATATACAAGGTACGCCCCATGTTATGGGAATTTCATTGTTCCAGCGGCACGGGTATCTGTGGCATTAGGTTGATTACATCACTATATACACAAGTACTTGAGTATACAACTTTTTTTAAGTTATACTGCTTTACGATCTTTGTCATTTGAAATTCAATGAAACGAAAATGCGACTTCATTAAATATTATTTAAAATGGGAATCTCGGATACGACTCCCAATGATTTTCATGAAAACGCCGTAATAAATCTCCCATCATAAATACTAAAAGTAAAATTTATTAATTTTTAATTTTATCGTCAATTAAGTTTTACTTCAACCGCGTGTAAAATTAATTGTTACACGCACTATTATATTTATGATATTCAAATAAAATTTATTTAACTAGTTATTGCGTTCTATTCTCTATTGATATTGCGTATTATTTGTGTTGTCCATGTCACCCGCGACACAGGGAAACCTTGTGCAGGGGTATGAGTGTGTTAGTGTTTATTTATTTATGAAACTGTCTTTCAATGTTTTCAATAGCGTACATAAGTACACACACGTTTTTTGTATCGAGGGGAAATCTTAATTTAAGATACCCGGCCTTTCAGTGGAAAAGTTATGTAGGGTGTTTACCTACTAAACCCCCCTCGGCATCCATGCACTATGGAGAACCACCGCGATCTGTAATGAACGCACCGGTGCTTCTCTTGCACCTAAGTATGCACCTTGTACAATTAGCAATTTCTACATGCTTTATATAGTGGCTTCATATTTTTCTACGTTAAAAATACGAAACCACTTCCAAAAGTCTATTAGCTAAATGTATCAAATGATTTTCATTAAGATTTGCACGCGAATTCGAAACCGATCATAGATTCGAGTTGTAATGTTGACCTTGCATCACCCAGGCTCTCGTAAGTATGATCGTCTTATTTAAACAATATAACAGACAGGTGGTGTAACCGTTGCATAACAGATGTCAGGATGGTACAATTTTAAATTTGACTTTCAACATAAAAAAGCTCGTATATTTTAATTTATGTAACGGATTTTAATGCAGTTTTCAGTGATAGATCGAGGGATTTATGAGGAAGGTTTATAATTATGACTGTACTTCTTATGTAATACCCCTAAGTGATAAGGCTGTTCCACCCGAAACATTTTATTTTTTGGAGAATTTTTTTTTTAAGATTTTGCATAAAATAATACATACAACTCTTAATTTTCACTCTTCTATTACCAACTCCTATATTTGAATACCAAAATGTTTACTACAAATCTTATATAGCAAAACAATGTTTGTGGAGTCAACTAGTATGTTTTAGACATAATTTTTCACTAATTCAACACAGAAATATGCAGTAGTAAAAACAAAAAATTGGACAGTGGAAATGTTTTTTGTGTGTATTTATATAAGGTGTGCGGTGACGTTAATTCACTATATGTATCAAACAGAACAGGCGGTAGAGAGATGCAG
>DWPQ01000689.1:0-14901 GCA_018251795.1 Perichares adela | reverse complement strand
GGTTCAGTGGTTTAGGCGTGAAAGCGTAGCAGACAGACAGAGTTACTTTCGCATTTATAATATTAGTAGGGATTTAGCATTATTTTATTTCGAAATTCAGCATGAAATGGCAAAATCAAATAGTAAACACTTCTCAGACGCATCACATAATGACAATCAGGCCATGTCGAACTATGTAATAATATCGCAATCACATACGTTACGTACATAATTATGAAGAGTGTGTGTGGTGTTCGCTAGGGCGGCTTAGGCGAACCAAAAAGTAATTTCAAACCGAAACACATTTACATGGCATTTCAACGTTTCTACATGGGGATAAGCCAAATGAGAAAGTGGGGCAGGTGGGTATTTCTCATCTTTTTCTTAGTCGTTTGCTCTTAACTAAAGATCTTGGCCAATCATGTCAAACTCCGTTGCCTTTTTTCTTCTAGAACCGCCCAAAGCAGTGTTGCACACTTTATTAACTGCATCAGTTCAGTGAGTAGGTGACCATACTCTAGCCCAGCGGTCGGCAAAGTGCGGCTCTTTGGCTCTGGCA
The DNA here is from genome assembly GCA_018251795.1 of Perichares adela. NCBI lineage: Eukaryota > Metazoa > Arthropoda > Insecta > Lepidoptera > Hesperiidae > Perichares > Perichares adela. The sequence goes on along the minus strand of DWPQ01000689.1, from coordinate 14,363 downwards.
GAAATACAAACGAGAGGGGTATATTACTTATTTAGTGGAATAAAAGTTTAACAAACAAGAAAATTTAGCTTCCAATTTTTTTTTATTATTGTAATGTTCAGATTTGGCTCTTTGGCTAATAAGTTTGCCAACCACTGCTCTAGCCGTATTACCTTCTACCACTTCTACCAGTAAACCACCATGCACAAATTCATGTCATTATACTCGTAAATATCCGGTACAAACATTTCAAAGAAGCGTCCCGTAACCTTGGTAACGTCCACCGGCTTCCTTACAAGTTGTTTACATAACGTTCGATGCGAAACCGATATTAAAAATAGCATTGTCGTCCGATCGCGAGTGTCGACTCTCGTTTTCGTTTCGCGGGAATGTCGCCGGCGGACGGCGGACGGCGGGCGGTTACGAGTGCATGATGCAAGTGGCTGGGGATGTTGCTACACAGACGGCTGAGTGCGACTAACGAGTTTGTTTATTCTATGTATGCCGTGTTCACCTATACAAACAGGAACACGATTTTTTATGTATCATACTAGGAATTAATGTTTTATGTGTATCCAGCGTTGGTGATCCTCAATAAATAAATAAATATTGTAGTACATTCTCAACATCCACACTTATGGTGACATCTATAGGCTGCGCTTGATCTTTGCTTTTTTGCAGTATGGACAACCATGTAAGCATAATTAGCGTAACATTTTCGTAAGTCACCAAAATTATGTACTGAAGATACATTCAACTTAAGCTTAGGCCGAGTCAAAGTAATGTTTATAAATACTAAAACTATTAGCTTGAAACTTTAGTTTGAGAACCTCAATAACTCAAAGTACGCTTTGTAGATCTATCAACAGTGATAACAGAACATTTATAGCGCTGCTTTACAATTTACATGTTACTTTAATAGCTAACAGATTCGCTCGTTCCTTCGCTGGTAGTGATGCACGTGCACGTGCGGTCCCTTCCGAGTTGACACTTGATAATAATACGGGTGGATACGTCGTCGGAACTCGTCCGCCACGGTTAACTACAGACAGACTTATTTAACACTTTCTTAACGTACGCGTGTTTATGTGTTTAATCACATGAACATTTACACTACTTAGTCTACATATCGGATTATAGTTAAGTTAGTTAAACTTAAACTGGATTTATAGAATTCCCCGCGTACGAACCCCCGAAGATTTCCAATGCATATTTGGCCATGACGATGGCCATGATCGACTATGGTCTTAGCCCCTTAAGTGTGCTCGAAGATCTTTATAGCTCTTAATATCTTCAATCAGCAACGACGTCCAGTTACGGACGGTGTTTAGTAGTATTATTAAGGTAACAGCTGACCAGAGCAGACTCGGTGATCAATCTTTCCACTCACAGTGATCAATCTTTTTTTTATAGCCTGAAGGACTGTCGAAAGGCTGAAGGGCCACCTGATTGTAAGCGGTCACCATCACCTATGGGCATGAGGAACATCAGAAGAGTTGCCAATGCAACGCCGGCTGTCTATCCGCAAAATCCGTCAATCATATGCAAGCTCGAAGGGGGTTGGAGAGCCAGAAATTCAAATTCCTAAATTGTACGGCAACGCTTCTGTGATTTGTGACTTCTGTGACTTTTAGTATTACGTGTTGCACAGATGAATGAGCGGTGACGACCGTTTACCATCCATCCATGCTAAAGGTCCCTCTGTTCTTTTGGTGGCTATTGGCATAAGAAACGTTGTATGTAAGGACGTATGTCGCTAGCCGCACCACAATAAAGTGTTGAACAACGTGATTTTTCCAAAAGTACAAAGATGTAAACAAGTGAGCGCTAGACGAGTCGAGGACCTAACAATGACGCAAGTGGTACACCACAATTACACAACGCGACGCGTCAACCACTGTGTCACAGTGCTCACAACATAAACCCGCGCTCAGGCCAAATGTACAGCGAGCCGCCGACTGTACGACTGTGAGTTAACTCACTATCAGCTCCATTAATAAGGTAGTGCGCTTCACCATCTATGACTACATCACTACTTACCATCAGGTGGGACCGTAGTCAAGCAATAACTTATCTATAGAAATAAAATTGGAGTGTCTGATTGTAATATTAAAATAACCGTTTTTTACCAAATGCAATACACAGTACATATTATAACAATTTTTTTTTATTTAAATTTTTTGTGTCTGTTCCGGCTAATATCTGGAACGGCTGGACTGATTTTGATGGGACTTTCATTGGAAGACAGCTAATGTAATTACGAGTTACTAAGGCTACTTTTTATCTTAGAATTCCCGCGGGTAAAGCTTCGCGACATACTAATTTCCACGCGGTTGTAGCTGCGGGCACAGCTAGTCCAATATAAAAAATAACATATGGACGAAATCAAATTGACCTTGTAGACAATACGCTGTAGCGTACGTCCATATATTCGATGAGCGCTCGATGATCGTCAATATCTCAGTGGAGTAATTGGCTACCAAGAGGTACCTAAACATACTGTGTATAGTCACTAGTTTATGTACAGTATATTTGGGTGTAAGGTACTTTATCTAAGCTCCAGTTCAGGCCAACCTCAACTATTCATGTTGTAATTCGCTGAACAATGGACAAGGCAATGTCCTTAGGCCAGCAGTAACACGGGAACCGTCTGGTTTAAAATCGACGGTATTCATGTATTATGTTAATCAGCTAATTTCCTTCCTTCAATCGTAAATTGTTACTAATATATCTTGGTTGTAGTTTTGCAGAGACGGTGAACAAGCGCCTCAGAATCTTCTTAATGGCGCACAGTCGGCGGCTGTCAATACGTTTGATGTGAACGCAGCCTTACGCGGCATTTCTCGCCCAGCGCCGTAGGTCCAATGCACACTTCACGGTTGGTTACAAAATCAATTTTAGTGTATCGATTGAGTAATTTCAATAGAAATTAATAATAAGGTCGGAAAAAAAATATTTTAAATTAATTCGTTTTGTTAAGCACTACCACGTACAAATACAATGTAATATTATGTACTTTAAAATTAAAGATTATTAATGTTTACTTTGCATTTACAATAGGTACGTTAACAATTTGTTTCACACGACATCAAAAAGGCTGGTGGTTTCAAATACTATTTCTCGAGTTTCAATGCCCCGAGTCTGCATTTATCAGAAATAGCAACAATTTCGTGATCAACTTCATACAGGATTGTCAGATAGGATAAAGATTGATAACATGGCTGATACCTTATTTTTCCGTAATAGTAAACAAATAAATAAAATTTGAATGTCTGTTTGTAATAATAAAATACCCGCTTTTTACTAAATGCAGACGTGTGTAGACACGGTACATGTACTTTAATGTTTTTTTTTACAATTTTTGTCTGTTCTGCAACGGTTAGGTCTATTTTGACGGGATTTTCATTGGAAGACATCGGTGGTGGAGCATGTGGAGCACTTTTTATCTTAAAATTCCCTCGGGAGTCGGGATTTACGCTGGAAAAACTTTGCAACACACGGAATATACACGCAGGCAGAGCCGCGGGCACATTCACAATATATTTTAATCTCTGTATCAACTACAGGTTTGGCATTGAAAGCCACACAATAAATATGTAGGGAAAAATGGGTTATTGGAACGTAATTGCACATGCAGTTCGGACGACGATATAAATCGTACGTTTATTGGGTTGAAACCTGTTACGACCTGTCGTGCGCCGGATAAAAAGTATCCACGACGATAATTGCATACCCAATTATTATATATTACATAATGTCGGGTAATTATTCGCCAAAAATAGCGCAATCGTCGATCGAGATCGACGTGACCGACAGTTCCTTGGACGTCGTTTTCGTTACGACGTAAATTATTCAACAACTGTTCAATTTATCCTTTTAAAGTATTTTAACTTAAATTGGATATCAGTTAATCACGCAAATAATAAGGTCACATTTTTTCCACATTTTTAAGCGAAGAAATAATCAAGAGCTATTCATCACGACGTAGAATCTTTGAACAACTGGAGATATGTTTAGAGTATATAATCATTTTGTAATTTAGAAACAGTAATATGTATTAACAAGCTGTGCCCGCGGACTTGCACGCGTGGTGGTGGTTGTTTTGGTAAATGTACACATCATTTTTTTTAGTTGTATAGATATAATAAATAAATAAACAGGACAAGCTAAATAAAACCAATTAACAACCCAGACGCAATAACAAACATTTTTTTACCTCAATACCAAAGAAGAATTGGAGCCGAGACTTTTAGCCTAACATGTCCAACTGGACTAGACTTCTCAACTTAATTTACCTTCCCAACATGGTATTCCTATAATAAAATTAATCTGATATACGAACACTTTCTTCTAATACATTCAACAGTTGTAAGTGAATTTAATAAATTCAAAATGGAGGATGCTACTAAGAATGCTAGGAGCACGGGTTTCAACGGCGTTTATAAATATTCATATTTCAGTACTGCCTAACACCCAAGTGGAATTAACATAATATGATAAGGCAAAAAGTCTTGAGTCAACCGACCGTCTGCTGCCTGTTTAAACGATATTATTGCAACCTATTACAAACACCAGTACGATTTTCACTAATGTAATCTTTACGTAACTTATTAAAATGCAAAGTTATGCATATAGGTACGAGCAAGTTAATATGCACTCGCGTCTATTTTACATAACTTGCCGAAAAAGATTAATATCTCGCTTTTAATACGCATGTGCTATATTATTATGTTGTTTAAACACACAAGTTTTAGACCTCATTTTTACACTTTCATTAAAACATTTTCAAGCAATCAAATCATTTTACTGATGGGACGAAGGTGTTGATGTATTATTGAATATAATTTAACTAGTACTCTAGGTGTTTATACATAAAATCGTGCGTTACATATAATGCGATACAATCTAAAACTCACAATTTAACGACTTACTTACTTAGGTCACGACTAAATACTTGAAATTAAAAGTAAATATTTTCATATGTATAATGTATGTGCATCATCGCACTTTTTACCTTTTACCTTTATGAAGCTATTAACATCAAGTGCATCTTGTGAAATAAGTAATTGATGCAATAGCAACGAAGATAGAGTAGTATTAAAAATGTTTTGACCAAATATACTGCCCTGGCGAACCCTCGCACCTAAACATATTCACACTGAAACACATGCAAAAATCCTTTAGCAACAACGAAACGGCGTTAGAAATCTCCGGTGTTCCCTCCGGTTCGGCGCCGGTCGTTGAACTGCCATCTGGATTTGAGGGGAGACATTTTGAATGGGCGTTAAGGAGCGCCAACGTTAGAGCTACATTGATTTAGAGCCGCTGTCGGCTCTTTCGGTCTGCTTGACAAATTGTAATTGGATCGTGGAATTCCAACATCGTAGTCGGAATTACGAATTGCCCTATTTGTTTTTCATAGTTACAAATAATTTGTTTCCGTTATTCATTGTTACGCAACGTAGGTGGTTGGTTGCGAGGACGACAATGGAGCTGATCGAAACATAATAGATAGTACAAACACGATTCGTCAATAAAATGAATTTGTATTAATTGAAGCATTTGAGAAAATTATACAGTATCAAATACTTGTTAAATACCGTAATGGCTAAAAGAGGTAAGCAAGAAATTATTTTAGATACTATATTGGTTACATTCTTTAAGCAAGTAACATTTGTAAAATTTTAGTAACACGCTAACAAAATGCGCACAGCTTTAGACTAGCATCCAAAATTAACACTATCCTCTTTCTAAACTGGGTTACATAGTCATATGGGTTTAAAAAATAAAATAAAAAATGCTGTAAAAAAGTGAGCAGATGATTTACGAGCACAAACATACGTAGTAACTGTTAACGTAAAACTTTCCGGGGCGATCCATCATCGGTCGAATAATGAAGATTCTTCCGAAGAGTGCTGTCAATAGTAAGCATTTTCACATTCCTAAAATAGCCTGCTCTTACCAAACCCGCTTACCGCACTATACGAGTCTGTGCACACGATATAGAATACCTAATAAGCGGATCGGTTTAAGAAATCTCGTGCTTTAACCCGCGCACGGGTCATCGACCCACGGTACCGGCTAAGCGCGACGCAGGCGCAGGCCTCATTGTTGTCTATAGAATGGTTTTGTCTTGCAAGCTTACTGTAGTAATTTTATTTCAAGGTCAAGTGTAAAAATAACCCCGCAGCCGGTATGCAGCTCTTGCATCTGCGAAGGATTCCGATACTAGCGTCCGCCCAAGGTCAAGTCTTGCGTCAACGTCGGTGCTCAGCTGATAGCTTCAACAATCACCGATAAGTATTCATAAGGCGCGTATCATAATTTTGATGTTGATAATAAAATTAATGCGCTAGGTTAGTATGCCGCTGGTCACGTAACAACAGAGCCGAAATAAATACATTTTAATGTATTTCGTTACAGATTATAGTACAATATAAAGTTTCAGAAAATGGAAATGTGAAAAATACAAAAGATTATAATTATATACTTAAAAAAATATATAACTAAAACTTTGATAAATTATATCCGAAATCCGAAAAAAATATATATACATACCTAAAACTTTGGGAAGGTTTCTTCTTCGATGAAAATAATTACATGTAAAAATGTATATTTCTAAACACAGAACATTCAACATTTGTAGACTATGAACTATTTACGGTTGCATCATTATCGGCAACACGTGTTTCATCATCAAATACAAAACATTTATATTGCTGCGTACAAACAAAACATACATTTAATGTGAATGATCTTATGGTATTTGTTTATATTTACCCAATATTATGTGTTAGAGCAGATACTGGAACTAGATGAGTTTATTTGTTTACAAATCGTGGGAAAGTACACAAGTTAATTACGATGTTTGATAGATTAAAAATTTTGTTCTTTCATAGTACGATTGAAGTACATCTATTCAACTAAATAAAGTTGTTCCGGGTAATCTCTGAAACGGTTGAACCGATTTTGACGGAACTAGAAGCTGCTGATGTAATATGGGGCAACTTAGCCAACTTTTTTGTCTTAGAATTCTCGCGGGATTTGTATATAAACGGGAAAAACTTTGCGACACTCTGATTTCCACGCGGGCAGAGCCGCGGGCGTAGTTAGTTTATACATAAGACTTTATCGTGGTGTCCTGTGTTATTTATACTGTCGTTAAACGTCAACAACTGTCAGTTGAATTCACAATAGGCACAAGTGAGTTTTGTGCCAACCGCCGTTGTTAGATCGTTTATCTAATAAAGTGTAGTTAATCTCAATACATAAACTGAATAGACGTGTAAAAAAACTAGATGGCATTGTTACGAGCATGCAGTGCCGCGAATTCACTTGCTTCTTACACCTGCCGGGCCACCATTGTCTGCCGGCGTTCGAGCATCACGTCCCATCAATCTGAGCCATCGAATATCGAGCGTGTTACATTGTACCGTATAGAAAGCGTGGGCGATCCGATCGGCAATTAATGACAACATCGAGATCTGCTTCTTGCTTCTTGCCATTGTTCTATTGCCAGCTTTAATTAGTGGCGAAAGTCTAACGAGAGTGCCGCGTGAAAGTTTTGTGCACACGTCTTGTCCCACGTGCGTCGTAACTTTTATGGTGTTACGAGCTTGTACCACGGTTACCGACGTTCAACGATTACGTCCCAAGGACGGAACCGGTACCTACTTAAAAATTATCTAACATTGTTAAAAATATTAAGCGCTTTGTTCAACTTTTGGACAAAACTTCGGTGGCAATAACCCGAAATAGACGGATCTCGTAATTAGACAAAATCTGATTTTTGGAGTATTGGATTAGATTCCCGGCCGGGGCAGATTTTTAAAACGGATTAACTAATGGACTTGGTTAGGCGGAGTTGTATTTATAATTTTCAATAAGATTTTGTAAAGCATAATTTAATTTCACATCGACATCAGCCTGGAACTCACAAGTAGACAAACAAAAATGTCTGTTGATGTGACCTTAAGCTATATCACTAACTTGTCAAAAGATATCTGATGTCATAAACTAATGTCAGATAAGTCCCCGTTACAGTTTTATTACCGGCAAAACAATAAATAACAATCATCAGATGCGGGAGAAACCGACAAATAGATAAGACATATTCTATTAGCCATGGTTAAAAAGTTAAAAGCAATACGGCAAGGCAATTTATCAAATTGCTTTTAAAATGATATGGAACATTATTGTTTGCAGAGGTATTTAAGACGATCAACATCAAGACTTTTCAAAACTTAAACAGAGGCCTGATTTTCTCTAACAGTTGTGGTTTCGAAAATCAAGTAGGCACTTAATTGAGAATGAGGTCGTCATCAAAGGTTATTGAAACTAAATCATTTATCGCGGCTACGCTGCGGTTTAACGGTTCGTTGTTACATGTGATTTGCTTACAGATATTGTTATTCGGAAATACTTTTTAGTTTTTACCGTAACGTAAGTAGGTACTATGTTCCTCAATAATAATTTATGAAATACTTTCTATACAATACATTTCATTATAATATGTGCATGTTGCACATACGTACATTCAGTAATTTATGAAGTTTATCAAAGGCATTTCATCCAGGAGGTAAAGTAATTTACCTCGTAAGCCTTAGCATGATCCTGATATTACTAAACTCAATCAAATGATGATCAAATTCATCACGTTGTGTCTGATGGTCAATTTGCTGTTGGCCTTAGCCTTTACAGCTTCACGCGAACAGAATCATCATAAAAAATTGTTTCCTTTAGTTCGTTAGTTTACTACTCCGAGGTGAAGTTTTATTGAGAACCGATTTTTTTAAAGTGAAAACCTCTTTAGGTGTGTTGACCACTTTATTGGGTGAAGAAAAATCTTTGAACTCATCATTGTCAACTGCCTAAGCAATTGTGATTTTACAAAGAAGAATAATTTCCGACACCGCAGTTACCTTAGTTGCTATGGTAATTTTATTTTTTTATTTACTTGCCGTCTTAATTATTAAAATAATTCCCATGTAGGTATTGTTTCGACATCAATGAAATTTATTTATTCGAAGTAGGTTTTTACAAACACTTCGAATAAATAAATGTTGAGTAGGTAATTTTTTTTGCCACCTTATGATTTTCTATGAGAGTCATGTTTACACAAGCAATGCTCCCACCACGCACGATCCCCCGGGAACCGGTTAAAATAGTGGTTTTGTTTACGCATTGTTGTGTTCGGGTTTCGAGCGCGCTTCAGAGTGCAATTACCGGCATAAGTGGCTTTAAAGGGTGGCGTGGTGAAAATAGGGGTCTAACAATAAAGAAAATTCTACTTTTTGTACAAAGTAGTAAAAACTGCAATGTTCCTTACAATTCTAAAGTTGCTGACACATGAATAATAGAATCTTTGTTTGCATTTAAAATATATTTTTCAACATGATTTACGTCATTTGATGAAGGCCTTACAACCATTTCAAAGGTAGGATTTTGTAAATAGCTTTTCACTTCGAAGTCACAATATTACTAAGCTAAAACGTTGTCCACAATGTCCAAAAAAAAATAAAAATTGTAGACCCAATTTGTTTCACGTACTTGTACCCAATTTGTTTCACGAAGTACAATCGCAAATAGGACTTCATTAAAATATTACATTCTCGTGTATATCAAATAAGCACAATAACCAAAAAAAAAATTTAACATTCACATTGAGTAGATACAAAAAAATAATACTGGTACAGAGCATCCCGTCAGTAAGTCATTCAATTGAATCTGTATCGACGGTTTACAGTTTCATCCTATTATCGTCGATGTGAAACAGATATCATATTGTATCCGATTACTCTTAAGCTCTGATACACCGCAAAACACAGTAGCAACACAACCAACGATTATAATGATGATATCGTCGCACTGAATAACAAACCGTTCAACTCTGAACAGGTTTTCTGTAAAAAACAAAACGTATCTTTTTTTGGAATAAACTTTTTTTTATTGTTCACACAGTCTTTTTGTAACCGATATACCAAATTCTAAAACTATACAACTAATATCAACTATACAAAAACACGATACTTGTGCAATAAGAGACCAATTATGAGAAATAATTATAGCCTGTGTCAGACACTGGTTGATGAGATTTAGAAATTATGCACACTTAGTTACACTTACATCTCGTAAAAGGATTCTTAATTACATACATGTCTCACGCGTTTAAAAACCGTAAGATGAACAAACTCGCATTTTTAATCGGCGTGATATAAGACTATCTCTCACTAAAACAAATTGATAGTTTAATAATCACTGTACACATTACATATTATATTTCATTTGAGTTTATCATGTCTATTTACACTAAAATATACAGCTTTAAATTATGACTGGGTCATAAATATTGCATATTATAATATCTACATTGTAAACTGGTCAAAAATTATATTATATTGTTCTCCACAAGAAGAGTAGGTATGAAGTTGGCGGTAGTGGATTCACGGAAATATTATGTCATTAGCATCATCAACATTATTGTAGATGAGATTGCATTGTGTATAGTTTCACACGGCAGACACATTTTCAGGTTTTCAACCACTATAATTGGACGTAAAGATGCTCTAACGAACACATAAGGAAATTAATATTTGATCATAATTAAGATCTGAATAGGCATGGAAAAACTTGGATAATGTCTGTTAATTATTTCAAGACGATTTTAAGATTATTTAAAGACCAGAAAAGGTATTTCGCGTTAATGAGCATAAAAAATCTTACGAAATACACTATGAACATTTAACATAGGATTAAACTGCGACATGGCGGGGAGAAGGAGCTAAGCCAACTGTGAAAACAACGTAACACGACGATGCCACGGGATATGCGGTTTCAAGAATACGCTAGTTTGATTAGAACGGCCATGAATTGCTTTGACGAGACTTTAAAACACAAAAGTGAAATAGAATAAGTATTATCTTTCAAAGAACAAATAAAAAAATATCCGTTTCAAATTGCTAATTTGAAGTTCCTGTGTTAAGAGAACCGATTCCATTGTTATACATCTGGGTATGTAGCACACGTTTCATCACCAATGACCCATGTAATTAATAATGAACCAGCATAAAATAAACTTAGGGTTAAAACAAAAACCGCTGACAATAGAGCAATAACAATTACATTAAGAACTCTAATTTTGTTTAATATTCCAAATAATAAATAACCACGTACTCAGTAATTACGTATTGTCTTAATAAAATTACACAACAATCGAAATGTTACATAAGTAAGAATAAAAGGAAAATTAAAGCCCAGCGAAGAATAAACAAGATGTAATAAAAATTACACTAACTCAAGTTGTGAAATTAAAGATGCGGTTTGAGCCATCCGAGATTGATTGAATTAAGGCAAAGGCTTCCTCGAGTCCAGTCGACGGAATGTATGTGCAGCGCACACATTTAATTTAGGTAATTGAACGCACAGCACAACAACGCAACTGATGAATGAAATTTTCGACAGTACTGATGAGTCTCATACTTCTGCTCAGTCAGTACTAGTAATACGTTGGATGAGTCTAATTCCTTCGTTTGTTCTAAACAAGACAGAAGAATATGTACATGAAAATATTTTAGTTAAAAATATGTTAACGAATAGAATTAGTGATGAGCTGTTAGTACCAGTCTAAAGTTAGAATATAAATCGTATGTTAAGCTGAGCGTTTCGGATGGCAATAAATATACGCAACAACGTAACGATATACATACATGTAATACGTGCGTAAATGCACTGTTAAATAATTTCCATTGCACTATCTGAATGCTAATTGAAACGGAGATAAGAAATCATCTGCGTAAATTAGCAGAAACGGTACTTTGAAGAAGTTTCCGCGTTTCGAACACGAAGGAAAAACTAGGAAAAAATAATTTAAATGGCGCATGTTAAGAATCGACACGATGTTATATGAATAACATGCACTTTCACTCGTTTCGAGATTTCCATCATTGCACTGACAACTTTCCAATACAGATGCGCAAAAGCGTGGATGACCATTCTTCGAGCGTTGCACTGAATCCGCGACGTCATGCTCAATCATGTTTCTTATCGGGAAAGTTTTTAACACACATTGAATATATTATTTCACGATTGGATGAGACAATCGTTGATGGGAAAATCGATTCACAGTATTCGATCAACGAGACCGACATTGTTATCGCTGTAAGGCGTGCTATCAGAAATCTGTTAAGACCATCATTGAACAGGGTTCACAACCCGCTTTTAATTTAACAATTAGTGCCGTAATGAAATTGGAAAGCGGCGACATTGACATGATCACGTGTGCTTTGGTGTAACGAACTCATTTCGAGCGAGACAATTCTTTATCAGTGCGCGACAACTAATTAACGGCGCTGCTCATTTGCAGATACGAAATGAAGATATATACGTAACAAATTTGCAATTATTTGTAGATTGCTGGGCCCGTTTTAACGTCTAATATCCTTTTAAACGAGATGGAATCTAAGCGATCTCGTCTACGACGGTGATGCCGCGAGACACCACATTCTACACAACCGGTAAACAAGAGGACAGGTGCTCAAGATACAACAAATGTTGAATACAAAATGTACGATGCAAACTATTGCCAATAAGGAAATTAACGGAAATTTACATACGTGAGGAGATTTACGAAGTGCACAATAACACAAGAAGGTGCATCGGAATAATGGAGATGGGTTACTACATTTACTTGGAATTACTCACGGACCAGTTTAATGAGAGTTATCGTTACGCAATTGGTAATTGTTGTTTAGATTACTCTCGAACAAGATATGCAAAATTTTAACATTATTTTATTAATATTTTACTTTTAATTTTTCATACATGAAGTGACAGGTGTGTATTTGCCCCAGAATTAACATGATGTGGTATTTGCTAGGTAAGGCACAATTTCGTAAAAAGCCTATTAAAGACGTAATGATACAAATATTTTGTATTACACATATTTTTTGTATCTCTTATTTAGTGTGCGAAATATTTTTATACATAAAACCGATTGCGGCATCGAGCGTTTATTAAATGATTCTATCGTATATCTTAGATCTTTTTAATGATATGAAAGCACTGCAACGGAAACACGTTGAAATATATCGAGACACGATAAAACAACCTATCTTCATGCACCAGTAATCGCGTAGCCTAGGGACCTTTAAAAGAAAGTACCTATTGCCTCGTCAACAGTTCAGCAGTGGGAACCACTTCCAGGACAAGTTACTTGCCTCAAAGGATTGAAATACACTTTCGAATAACAGCAATAAAATATGGGATGCATAAGTGTATTGACAAACTATCCAAATGATCAATGACTATTATTGATTTCTGAATTTCGAATTTTGACAGGTTGAACCCATATACCATGACAAAACTTACCTACAATATTAAACGCGAACCCAATTACTACGAAGTATTATCAATACTATAAATTCAAAATGCACTTATCTTTGATATGAATTAAAACAGACATTTGCAAATGGAATTAGTAGATGAACCTCCTCGTGTTTAGATTATAAGACCAGTATTTAGTCTGTCATTACTAGCGTTGATAAATTGAACGACATAATTATTAGCTGTTAAGACAATGAATAATTTAAATTGTAATTACGAAGCTTATATTAGATGAGCTTGCACAACTATTAAAGATTAAATATCTTTCAAACGTTGAGTAACGTTTAACAATCACCTCGTAGATAATGTAGTACTTTAACTATTAAATAATCGTTCACACACACCCTATCCTAGAAGTTCAGGAGATGCGGGTAACATACATCATCTTCTAAGGCGATACAGCCGCAGGTGGGCCTTGACCTGGTCCAGAATATCCTTCCAGTCCGATCTATTTTTAGCCCTTTCCTTCCAGTTGGTAATTCCCAAAGTTGTAAGGTCTTGCACCCTGTATACAAGTAATCTTAATATAGTATAACATTAAGACGATTCCGCTGGGTTACCTCAGATGTTTTAACTATTTAACGGATTTTAATGCAGTCTTCGCAATATATATCAAGTGATTCATGAGGAAGGTTTATATGTATATTTCATACCCCTAAGTAATAAGAGCGATCCACTCAAAACATTTTATATTTTAGACAAAACATTTTTTTTATGAAGTGGTATTAAAAATACATACGACCCTTAATTTTCATTCCATCACACAAGCTCTATTTTTAGTACCAAAATGATTACTACAAATCTTTTATACTGCAGACGTTTGCGGGATCATCTAGTCCATAATAACATAGAATTACAAAGAAAGAAGAAATAAAACTCTTTCTTTCGAATTACTACTATACTAATATATAACAACTAGCAGACGCTGCCAACGTTGTTTCGCCATTTTCACATTTTCCATTATTTCTTCGCTCCTAATAGTTGCACTGTGATGTTATATAGCC
>DWPQ01000688.1:0-14903 GCA_018251795.1 Perichares adela | reverse complement strand
TCTCTGTCCGCGTGAAGCTGTAAAAGCCGCTAGCGCGAACAGCAAAATGTCCACCCGAAAAAAAAAGACAACGAAAGGTCTAACATATAAACTCTATTCGTAGGCTACGAATATGAAATTATATCCTGTCAACATGACGTCAACAACTTGCGCTTGCGCAGTCCATTGTGTATAAAAATGAAATTTGACGTGACTGACATTGCTATGGCAATGCGTCCATGTTTGATTGACATTTGAAAACAGAAAGAAATTAAAATTACGTCAGCCGAACGTTTACTCATCTTAGATGCGAACACACTTGCGTGGGAAATATTAATGTGAGATTGTACCTCGGTTCTGTAATTCAATATTTCTCAAATCCATCGGTAAGCCATACCAACGTGGCACTATTCGTATATTTTTTACAGTACATAACATAAATCAATATTTAGTTAACTCGGTACGCATGCAATCTGTCCGTCTGATTTATGGGTTTCGCGCCAAAACGAACAAGGAATGGACGTCATTTGTAATAATGACATAACATGTTTTGTTTTACTTTGAACGCTTTGAAGTAGATATCTATAGTTAAACATCTCATTTCTGAAACTGTCCTTATAGATATTTTACTTACGTTAGATTATTACATCAGGTGTGTAAATTATAACTTGGACTACTATTTTCTTACGTAAATATTCGACCACCTAAAACCAACTTAAAAGAGCACTGATAGCCTAGTGGTTTGAAAGGAAAACATCGTGAGGAAACTTGTGCACACCTGAGAGTTCTCCATAAAAATAAGTTCACGAAGGTGTGTGAAGTCTGCCAACCCGTACTTGGCCAGCGTGGTGGACTATGGCCTTAAACTCTATCATTGTGAGAGGAGACCCGAGCCCAGCAGTGGGACAGTTGTAGGTTGTTATGTACGTATTTTATTTTTCGAAGATCAATACTTACACAGCTTACACCATTACTACATTGTTGCCGCGTATAGTGAACTTTTAAGCTTATCTGTGGTCCCGCACCACTAAACAGATTGGCAGAGGTTCTCCTGAGCGGTTATTGTCTGGCGTGCAGCCAGTTCATCACCTGACGGTCTAGTTCGCTGAACTTAATGCCAAATTGAAAACAATGCATTATGAATCCATAACAAAAAACGGTTCATACTTATTTCACGTATTTGTATTGGCAGTTACGAACATTCTAAAGTAATTCATGAAGATCTTGCTAGCTAGTTAATGAAATACATTTTGGATAGCTATGATTATCTTAATCTTAGCTGTGCCCGCGGCTTTGCCCGCGTGGAAATCAGTGTGTCACAAAGTTTTTCCTGCGTAAAGAATTCTAAGATAATCTATAGCCTATTTGATGCTCCACAACCTCTATCTTCCAGAGAAGTTCCCGTTAAAATTGGCGCAACTGTTCCAGAGATTAGTGGACAAACAGACAGACAGCCAAAAATTAAAAAATATATATTCTGGTACAAGTACTGTGTAAGACATTGTTAAAAACTGCTCATTTAAATATTACAAACAGACACTCCAATTTTATTTATTTGTATAGATATTAAAAATCAATTTTATTCAGACTGATTTATTTTTCTGCACATACTCGTATAACGTCTTTAAGGACTGATGTCAATTAGTTTCCTAAATTGATTCAGTCTGTATCGTCCGTACAGGCTTTTAGTTTGAGGGCTGGTTTTAAAGCGTTAGCAAAAAGGACTAATGTTAATTGGTCATCTAATCACAGGATCATGGATGAATCAATTCTGAATTATCTTCTAAGCGGATTTGCACCTGCATAATATGGTCTATTGAGCAACGAAATGATAAATAAACGATCACTAACACGTTGCCAGGATCCTGGCAATATACCTACTTGTAAGCTGGCAACAGAATACAAGGTTGCCAGTCAGTAATCCTGTTAGTTATTAGGTGCTTCCGTTAATTTGCCAAGTTGCCACCTCTCGGGAAACCTTTTCGACGCACAGATGTGAAAAACGACCTTCCATTCCGGCGATAGGTTTACTTACTTCCCTTCGGCCAAAGAGATTGTAGTTTTTCTTTTTTAACGATTCTATTGTGCGAGTGCATGAATGTTTGTAAATAAATAAAAAACCAGTCGAGTTACAATGTGTCGTGTTCAGTATTGTAAATAATAAACAAACTATGTCACGATTTTTTAAAAATATTTTATGCATTAATTTTATTCCTCTATTAATTAGTTTATTGATATATTAAATTTGGCCGTGTATTTAAATACTGTTCCAGTTTTTAATGACCAATATACTACATGTTTTATGACCGACCCGTTGAATTAAAATCAAATGCTTTTTTAACTGATATGTAAGTAAGAACTTATGTAGTTTTATGACCAGATGGTGTAGAGCGGAGCCGCCTGGCGGACACAGCCGCGGGTTATAGAGTTTAATTAAAAACGGATATTCGTTTGCCGTCGCTGACAAAGGCGGAGCGAGTGATTCGTCTGACCATAGTATTATAAGAATAGTAGGTTAGCTTTATACAATTCGGCCCCCGCCGCGCCGGTTTGTACGTACGTGTTAGTAGCGGGCGCCGTGTACGCACGCACTTTTCACGTACACAAATACATAGACGAACGGTGTCGGCGAGGCCTCAATAAGGGCTGTGCCGCTGCGTTGCTCGGATTCCTAGTGCTGTCATAATACACAAATAATATTTACTAAAAGTGAAAACTTTATGCATCACCATAAGAGTAGACAATTAACTCGCTGAGCGGCCTTAACTAACCTACTATTGTTATAGTCCTGTGGTCGAACGCTATATTGTTAGAATTGCTCAGACTAGCATCGATCGTAAGCGATCAGAGTTACACAGTATCGAATACGAGTGGAAGTTATATGAACACATGAGTGCACCACGCTTTGGAGGACTATTGCTGTCATCAGTTCTGATTGTTATCGTTAGATAGACGTCGTTAAACTGTCGAGTAATACTAAACCACATGACAAGTTAAAAGTCGCTTCACATAAATTATTATTACGTTTATTATATGGAAATTATTCAATTTAGATGGGTTTTCGTTAGCTTCAATTTAATTGACTTTACAACTGTAATTTATTTCTGAGCGTACGATATCCATTTAGACTATCAAACTTATCAATTCGAGGCACTACGAATGAAACTTTCCCATTGTTAAAGAAGAACGAATTCTACTATGCCCAATATTTCAAGTTTAAAGCTTAATGATAAATTTCAATACGAAACAGGTCAAGTTGCACCAATCTTCATTGTAACCTCTCTGGGCACCGCCATTTTTCCCAATAAATAAAGGCGGAAGATTTACGCGTGCTGAGCGCGCCCGGAAGGCGATTATGGACGGTCAGATAAAACCCCCGAACGCCCACATCTCCGCACCAAAGGGTTAACATTACCAGCGATCTGCGGTGGATTTATAACGTAATCTGAGAGTTATCTGTGAGATATATCGATATTACAGAGCACTGATACTTAACTATTTTTGTTCCCTGCTGTTATTGTTCAATACGAATGTTGTTACATTTTGCTGTTGGCGGCCTTTACAGCTTCACGCGGACAGAGAGACGAGCGTGGAATGCTTAGTCAGAGAAGAAATTAAACTAGCGAAGAGAAGGTGAAACCTCTTCGAAATATAGGGGCTGCGAGCGTCCTAGTGCACCCCCTGTGGAGTTCACTTCGAGTAGTAGTTGTTAGTAAATATTAGTTAATCTAATAGATTGGTTCAGTTTTACAGTTTTAATATTGAATGTGGAAAAAATACATCTCTTTAAAAGACACTTCAATTAATGCAGTAAACATTTTCGGCAGTAAACGAGTATATCCCCATTGTGGTAACACAAGCGGCTGAAATCTATATTTTTTTTTTTAATTTATGAAATGTTTTCCCGGACAGTGTTTCAGCTTTAAGATGCTGACATAACATACTGATATTATCTGTGTAAAAATAAATGATTTATGAATATGTACTATTTGCGTACAAAAACCTTTTACAATTAATAAACTTACAATAAAACATGAAAAAAGTTTTCTCAAATTCCATCCAGTTTTAATTTTTCATATTTGACGCAGAAACTTTTTTATGGTTATCGTTAGCGAATAGTACAAAGGAGTTGTTTCCCAATAGCTGTGGACTGTGAGCTCATGTCGAGTGGAGTTGTGTTGTTTAGCGGAGGGCGGAGGGCGGAGGGCGAAGGCTTCATGCGGCTGTCGCGCGCACAAAGCGGTAACAGATTGGTTGCGGTTATAGACAGATCTAGACCGCAATAAGCGATGTCTACTCCTATGTTGCGATCTCAAACACGATTGCGAAACTTAAATGTACTAATATTGTAGAACGCTTGTAGTAGCTGCAAGTGTAGATACAGGAACCTGTAGCTCAGTGGTTAGGGTGCCCGTCCAGTCGGTAGTAAGTTCGATTCTCAGTTGGGGTATGTAAAAAAAATTGTATACTTTATTGGAAAGTTCTAAAACAAGTTTACAAAGGGCGCACTTATAAATTGCCTTATGGACATATTTAATATATAGACATATTTATATTGTCATTGATAATGTACATCTGTGGAAATGTAATTGGGGCTTATTAAAGTTTTTTAAAAGCTTTATTAAAGTTTCAATGACTAACTAATCTTTGTTGATATTGTATAATGACAAAGTATTAACAATTATTAGTAACATCAAGAAAGTAACTGAATCAGTGTATTGCACAGTTGTACACGACAAAGTAAACAGATGTTTTAATTTGTAGATTTGCAGTTTTCACACGTAACTGGCAGTTATTGTGAACAGTTGACGTTTGTTAAGACGTGTTTGAATTGTCGCTCAGTAGTGAATGCGTCCCCGGTACATACATCACCATAACTCACAATGGTGCAGTACAGCTGCTATACTCACTGTCAGTTGTTCTGTACCAACTGTTCTGTCTAGATAACGTGACGAGTGCTAACTATTGCTTTTATGTGACTTACTTCAATAATAATTTAATTATTAAAATGTTTTCCATGATATGGTGCCTTTTATATATAACCAGCGGACCGCGCAAATGTTTGCCATTTAATAGGTTTGTAGTAAATATTTCGTTATTACAAATTCTGGGTTGGTGATAAAAGGGTGAAAATTAAAGATTGCAGGTATTTTTAATGCCATATCATAAAAAAATAAAAATAAATGTTTTGCGATGGGCTACCCGTATCACTCAGGTATGTGAAAAATAAATTACAGCTGATTTTCACACAAACCATATAATATAAAATTTCGTTTCTGACGAATATGGCACTGTCTGTGACACGAGAATTGTATATAATAGAGATAGACTAGCATATGAACAAGATACGAAATGCGGTACAAAGACTCAACCAAGTATAAAAGACAGTTTGGAAATAATTAAGAAAATTCAACTCATCGCAACCTCTCGTAATATGGTGTCAATATTGCGTCATCACAAAATACATAATGACTGTAATAACAGCGACGTCATCACATCCTCTGACGTCATCGAGCCATAGCATTATTAGCTGCTGTTTGATAGTCTTATCTAGTTACCTAACAACCATGTCAGGGTTTCAGTAAGCGTGTTATCGGCGGTATTTAGGCTTAAGTGCGACGTAAATTGGTATTAAATAATATTCCGCGACGTTGAGCCGCCCTAATGAAGATTGTGTGAGAATCGATGTGGGGAAGGTGATAGGAACGGTTTTCCAGGTCACAGCCCTCGATAGGGGAAATGAGGGTAGATACTGCTTTACGACCAGCCGGTGACTTATTTTTCAAATGAAACCGCGTGAACGATCGCCTTGGGAATGTGGATTAATATAGGATACGCTTTGAACATTCTTACCGCAGATACTGCCGCGTTCGTGAAAATGAAGTGATAGAGAGATTGATCTTAGGATCTTTTTTATCATTAGGTAACTTTGCGGGCGTTGGTCAGAGCGCTGTAGTCGCGAGTTTTTTTACACACTTTAACCGCTGCTTCAGTACACACGCCTTTAAATTGTCCTCGACTGTCCATACCTAATTGGAGCTATTTCGGTACATAATATTGTGATGATATTTTATTATATTACAACACAATTGTTTCCATTTCTGGGATTCAGGTAAAACAATGATCTTAGTTTCGAAAAAAGCATAATATGAACGAACATGGTTCCTTCCGTTCAGGAAACCAATTTTCAAACCACTCGGCTATTGCTAATTCAACTGAGTATGTGAGTTTATTAGCAAACAATACGTGGTATCAGCCGTTATTGGTGTGCCCGTAACATTGGCTCCTCGTCAAGCCTCGCCGCGGTCCCGCTGCCAGCTTCGTCGCCGATTCATACTTTAACTCGCAATTTGAACGAGTGAGCGAGAACACTTGTATTGTAATATAACTGCGATGTTTATACCGACCTTCCTTTAAGCAGACCGTTTAACTGCGTTGTTCGTTGATTTGAATATTTTTTTCCTTCTTGCTAAACAAAGACTTGGTTGAGAGTTTAAGTACTCCGGGACTCCGGTGGTTGTGGGGTGCGTGAATAACGCTTTTATTTCTTTAGGCGAGATGTCAGTAGAAATATTTATAAGCTATTTTTTTGTCTAAAATATTATTATTGTTACATTTTTTTATCTAACTATCTAAACTAATAATCTAGGTATTATATATCATACTTGTCCTTTTGCTGGGATTCGGGTCGTGTTTTATACATCGAGAGTGTTGAGGCCATGATCCACCACGTTTCCTCATTATATTTTTACCGAAAGTGCTCATTATGGACATAAATTGGAAAACATTGTGGTGCGTGCAGAATTTGTACACAGTACCCCCAGCGTTAGGTTTGTCCCACACGAGCTACATTTCAATTATTTCTTTGATACCCGTCAATGATCTGAAAGGGTGACAATTAAATTATTCTGATTGATTATTTTCTTGCCAGAGAGACAGCGACTGTCCACAGTATTAATTCCGAAGAATTACATCGTTTACTATAACAATGTACTTGTAATAAGAAAGTACCCTATATTCACAAAATCTTTGTAAGAATGACACTTGTCTAGTGTAACGGAATATGGGCTCAACATCGCCTAAGGCTTGAATTCAGATAGAAGATGCGAAATAAGGGGTTGATATTTTCTGCCACTGAAAAAGTCACTCTCTGAAAATGTCAATATTTATTAAAACGGTGGCCGTTTGTGTATTTAGGGCAAGCAATAAAAAAAATACATAAATCAAAATATATCTACTCATGTAAACGCATCCTTGTACAGAAGATAAAAAAATATTATAAACGATTACAAGTCATATAAAGAAATACAATTTATTAATTTGGCAAAGAAGTGGTCTGGCTCCCGCCTCGATAATAAACCTATAAAGTAAGAGTAGAGCCTATTACTGTCTTATTGGGAGGAGGCAAGCTTCCAAGGAATATTCCCGTTATGTTTTGATTGCGCAGTTCATGTTACGCTGGTTGTTCGCGGGTACTTTGTGCGATGACATTTGAAGGCTTTTGTGCGATACAGTATTGTGTTTTGTTGTGTGAATCTTATTTTTTTACTGATGAATATATTAATCACAAACGTACCGCGGCCGTCGCTGTGTTCGTAAGTATAAAGCATATTCGATGTATACGTCTCTCTATCGTAATGAAACTTGGAACATAAAATAGATACCGATATTTGCATTCTAATTGTTTCAGTTTGTGATTATAAAGAATTCGGATAATGTTCTTACTATCTTCGAAAAATATATGGTTCATGAAATTTATAATTACCCACAAAGGTTTTATAATATCAGGAAAAAATATTAAAGCGAGTAGAATGGGTATTCTTCCTTATCTACTCTGTGAAATATGTATTAGTATTTCGGAGTGTATAATAATTAATATTGTATCGTTCTGTAATTACTAGAGTTCTGCATAGTAACAAGGTATCTTACTAGTGTGAAATAGTCAAAACGTTTCAAGTAACAGGGTTACTTGAAGTAATGTATAGTTAGGTAAAACAAATTCATAAAGATTTTCCAAGACACCTTTTAATATTATTTCTTGCCTATATAGAATATAATTATTTATTTAAATTTTATTGCAAAAAAATGTGGATCATCCAGGAAAGTTCTGAATTAAATAGAAGAAAGATTGTTAATAAATATCGTTTCCTTAACCATTGAAACTTGCATTCGTTATTTCTCTTATTATCAACGGACAAAATTAAATGAATTAATGTTGAAATATATAAATATTTTTCCTATTCAGTGGATTCTTTAAGTAATAGTTTTTATTCCGTAACATTTGTTCTTGCATACTATGTTCATTGGCAAGGCGAGAAATACACAGTCTTTGAAATAATTAAAATATCTAAAGAGGTTGCAAAAGACGTCGCATATTGCAAGTGGAGATAGCATACAAAGAATGTATGTATCATACAAAGGAGAACAAAAAATCAAGTGCACAAAGAAAACAGCGCAGATATTAATGCGAGTCGCTGATTACATCCGGCCTCGATGGCGCGGTGTTAACATACTGATTATCGGACCGACCGACGGGGGAGTTTCTTGTGTGCTGCCCCAATTATGTACGAGAACTTTCTTTGTGTTATTGCATATATCTGCGTCTTGGTAAGCCTCTTCATATAACCCGAGATGTAGTATATTTATGTTGTAATTATGATGTTATATAATTTTAAACTGTGATACACTCTTTTTAGTATTTACGATACATGCATATACTAGTATGTCGATATTTCAACCCAGTTGCATGGAGTTTATCCGTGACCGCGATATATGCAGCTGGGTCATAATATTGGCATACAAATACGTATCATCAGTATTCGTATTATTAAAAAATCAATATCGTCTCAAAACAAACGAAAGTCGAGCTGATATTTAATGGCCCCCTCGGAAGGTAAATTATGTAGCAATTTTCAAATTCAGAAAATTGTAAATAAAAGGGTAACAATATTAAAATCTTCTAAATCAGTGTCTTATATCTTATAAGTGTATTTTTATATAAGAGTATATTAATTATTTTAAATACAAAATGAATATATACGCGTACACGACATATCGTACTATATCAGAATTGCGGAATAAAAGAAGAGTACGCATCACATACCCGACAGATGAAGTATTAAGTATTGTTCGCTGACGAGGTTTTTGAAAGAATACCGAGTAGGTGCCTTTCTAATGTGCGGGCCGGGCGCTACCGAGCACTGCGACCCGAACGGTAAAGGGATGATGAAAAAAGCCACTTTTGTGCGGTGAAATATTAGCTGTGACATTTTTACACGACCGAAGCATGAGTCGAGAAGCGACACTGGAAAACCTTGAGAACAGACGGGAGATTAAATCATTTAAAAATGGATTGCAACTGTAACATATTTCTAGAATTACGTCCCTAACAACACTTTACACTGACAATTGTAATATTTCGGGAAAAATATTATCATTATACCATATTTCCTTTGTACATTTTAATATGTGTAACTAAATATTTGATATACATATTTGATTTACATACCTACGCCGATAAAACAGCTATAAAAACCTCGTTATGCATTCAAAATATAATATAGGTTTTTATAATGTCTATGTATTTCCTTCCGTGGCTTACCATTCTCCTTAAACTGTCAATTGTGCGTTTTTCTGTTACATTATCAAAGAGACA
Source organism: Perichares adela (assembly GCA_018251795.1). Lineage (NCBI taxonomy): Eukaryota > Metazoa > Arthropoda > Insecta > Lepidoptera > Hesperiidae > Perichares > Perichares adela. The sequence continues at coordinate 5,269 of DWPQ01000688.1, read as the reverse complement.
GTAGTTATCTGAGCCCAAACCTACCTCATCTACCTCACCTATACGTACCAACAGGCTAGGTTAAGGTGCTAAGTTCCTTCTGTCGGAGGTCGCTGGGCTCAGTACCAGCCATTTAATTCCGAAGGTCTCATTCGTGGTGGTAAGATGTTTAACCTGCCAAGCTTCCTTGTTTGTTTACCCTCCTAGAATCAACAGCGAAATATCTCGGCGCGATACAGTTGTAGTGTAAGAGAGTAATTCTAATTAAGTAGAATTAATTATTATTATTATTAGTAATTATCAGATCATCCGTTTCCTATTTGGCCAGCAGCACATCATTCATAACATTGGTGTCAGAGATATATGGAGGAAGTATCCACTTCGCATTAGTTATTCTGTCTACCATGAATTAATATAAAATCAATATTTTGTTGCACCTTACATCTCCCCTATAACCACCAGTACCAAACTCCTTGTCTACGTTCTTGTAACATCTAATACAAGATATCATTAGTTCAAACAACAACCATAATATAAAGATCATTTTAAAACGTAATAATTCAAACAGGTCCGCTTATGAAACGTCGAGAGTGTACAAATATCATAGTTTTATTTATGTAATATAAAACGCTGTATAAAAATAGAGAGGCAATAACTTTTGATCGTAAATCGTACAATGCATGCGCGGGCGCCGCGATTATAATTGTATATAGAGCGGGGCCACCAAACTATACCTGTCTCCATCCATCCTTTAGCTAGCTTATACAGCTCGAGATGCAACCTGATGCGCAACTGACCACGGTATCGAATTTAAAACTCATATCATCGTGGACACTAAGCATTTGAACTGTACCTGATAAAAAGATAAGGGTATTCACGACTTTATGGCATAAGACATCGTGAGTACCCATTTCAGTTAGGACGCGGGTATGGACAGTGTCTATCCTGTTTTAGGTCATTTGGATGGGTAGCACTCAACTTTATTCTGGCGGTAATCATGCGTAGTGGTAGAGTTTATAACTGCCTGGACTTTTAGTTTAGATTATCACTCTTCTAGAATTAACTGTGATTTTTTTTTTGCATTTCGGTTGTAGTATTTGAGAATCAGCAATAACAGTCAAAAAATAGTCAGCTGCATCTCCGCTTTTTAGGTAACAACGCGGCGGTAACGGCTTTTCCAAATAAGTGAATCGTGTAGTCGCTTAACAATTATTTTAAACTAGCTGACCCCACAAACATAGATTTACCATATGAATTATTTGCTACATTTTTCGTTGTTGCAACATTTTTCATTGCTGCTACAATCTATCATGACGTTATTTATTTTATAGATTTTCTCAATAAATTGACATAATCAACACAATTTTTATTTTTTTAAATTCGAACCGGTTCCTGGAATTAACTTCAAACAAACATCCTCTTCAGCTTTATAATATTAGTATAGATAATATTAAAAACACGTTTCTGTTAGTTATAAACGCTAAAGTAATGGCCCCGCGATATAGTCATATCAACAGTAACAGCTGTATGGGTTGCGGCCGACATAACATACAGGTTGTCTAATAAAAACCAAAGAGTTCGTAGTCGGTGATGTATGGTACCGTAAAATATAGATGGCCCAGTAGCCCAGTTGCTAGTGACTGATTACCGAGCGAGAGAGCCAGAGTTCAATACTCGACAGTGGCAAACCCTTATGTTACACACAGATGTTTATTTTTGATTCTTAAATGTGTGAGATGTCGACTTGATCTATGTTGATGCAAAAGTGTGAGTCCAATTACTTGGTGTGAGTGTGTGAACGGTTATTCATTTATCGATATTTATTTATCTCTCGTCTTTATGATTTATTTCTTGAAGCTAACATATTAATTTTTATATTCATTTTTAATTTAATCTGTGTAAGTATAAATATAAAACATTATTATATATTTAACATATTTTTTTGCCTTTTCCACCAAATACCACAATCGTTCTTTCTCTAGACTTCCTAAAGGTTGACTGGTAGAGGATGCTTTTAGCATTAAGTCCGCCTTTATTACTGTTACATTGAGTGAAGTGCAAAAAGTTTAAATAAATTAATAATCAAATCATAGCTTGGTTCATTATATTAATAACGAAAAAAAGATATTGAGAGAGTAACGGGTTCCATCCATCTTTTAGTCTAAGCATGGCAATGGGCGAGCACGGCACCAGGGTCTTGTAGTTGAAACTCTTGGAAGTCGCTGGACTTTTTACCTCCGAGTTTTATTTCGACGGTACTAGTCTACGGTAGAGTTCCTGTTTTGTTAGCTTATATTTTCTTTCTTCTTCTTTCTTTTTTTTACAGTTTCACAGTTGATTCTAGAAGTAGGGTGGTAAAGTAAAGTAAAATCCCTAGCACCAGAAAATAAAATATTTTGTTGCCTTGTTGGTAGAAACTTGGCTTGGATGGCACCGCAATTTTATACCGGTTAAAACATACAAAGTCCCATAGCCTTCGCTTGGTTGGATGTTACATGAACGTAAGAAACAAGAATGTTTGTATTGAGGTTTTAATTATTAATTACATGCTATTATGTTATAGAGTTTCATTAATGCATTTATAAGATTAAGATCATTTATTGACGTCGTATTAGCAAGGCAAGCGGCCGAGATAATCGCTTAAGAGTACGAAGCCCCACATGCTACAATTGCCTACTGAAACATAACTTTGTAATTGTTACTGGTAACCCCCTTCGCCTTCCCTCAACATGAAAACTAATCCTAACATTAACATATAGCAACTACCGCTAACAGAAACAATTGTTATAATTTTTTTATCAGGCGCTATAAATTTGTATGTGTAGGTACTATTGTTTTATCGGTGGGTTTTAAAAGCTGTATAAGAATAGCTGTAAAGAATAAGGAAAACTTTCATCGATTACAATTGGTATAAAATAGTTTGAAGCTGTACTTACTATACCAACCTACCAACAGATATTCCACTGGATCCTATCTTACGATAACTGAGAGAGGAGCTACTGTATTCCAAAACGAATTAAACGAAAGGGATTACATAATTGAGATATACTACTATATATAATGCTAGAACAGCCACACCGAACAAGATATGTATGTGCAAAACAAACCAAAATGGGTATATGACACGCATGTTTTGGACACTTAATCATAGCGTGCCATCAAAGTTGAGGCCCACAAGACCAATGAGAAGCGCAAACATTTTCTTCGTTGTATCTACTTTAATACATATAATTTACTAGTACACAGTAACTCAATGATCGCAAGCTATCTTTGGTTATTGTAGTGGTCAATGACCAAAGATATACAGCGTCCGTTAGTTATTTTCATCTCAGTTACGATAACTAGTCGCCAATAAAAGGCCATTTGTCTACGGCTGTTTATTATTGACAATGCCGAGCCATGTGGCCGGGCAAGTGTCTTTGAAGGCTGGGCTGGAGTGCGCCAGGTGAACGTCTATAAGCTCGGCTACGGGCAGCAGGCGCGCCGCTAGGGCTTTGAGGATCTCGATAACCTGGGGTCCTACGGCTTCAGGCTTCGTCGATAACACTTCGATCGCTCGCGACTGAATCGCGTAGTTGACGGTGCTACGGAGGTGGTACTGAAACAAATATTGAGTTTATTCATTGCTATACGCACGTGTAGTATCATCATAATACTGAATTCTTTATGTTACAATTGGTTTATTGGTTAAAAATCCCACATAACCCGGTATCTTCACGAAGATTTTCCCCCCGTAAAAAAAAGATACTATATAATACATGTTCAGAAAATTGTCTTTCCGTAACGGTATTACAAAGTAAAATTGGTAGATTTTCTCGTAATGACGGATATTGTGTTTAAATATAGGTAAATATGCTTATGCGCTGGGCCTATCATTATGTTTTTTTAATTCCAATAGAAAATCAAACTATACATATATTATTGAAGTTGTATAAAGTCTCAAAGTGACTTTTTCAGACATCAATAAATTAACATTAGAATGTAAGACAGTTGTGCTCAGTGATCGACACTCCTCGTGGAGTCCATTGACCTCATAAATCTGACCTAAACCTAACCTAAAGCGGCCCTAACAATGAGTCATCGCAGGCTCTGAATAGTTTACTTGATAAACTTACTTGTATGAGTAACGCGGCTCCCAGGTGTACCGGCTTGATATCCATCTCTAGCAAATAACGTAATAGACTTTTTGGCGTCAAATCATCTAATGGACCTAACTGAGACAGGATTCTCGGCGCCTGGAAAATTAGCACAAGCAAGATTGTTGTACAACATACGACGCAACATTTTGTTGTCACTTTTCATATTAATATTTTTTTATTGCGGGGAGTTTAGGCATCGTATGCAGTAGAAATTTGAGCGGCAGTTCCTCTGGGACAGAACTATCATCACTGCTGATTTTACAGTAAAACAAGCCTCGAGGACTCGGGTTTAGTTTGCAAGTTTAAAACGAGCCGTAACATCTATGCGAAGTGGAGTCGTTACCTGCGCCTTGCTGCTGGACAAATGTGCGGTTTTTGTATGAACTCAGTTATCCTTAATACATTTTTACCCCAAAGTAGGCTGGTGGTTTTATATCCAGATAACCAGTTCTAGTGATAGCGTGTTAATATTAACTTCCATTCACATAATAATAATATATGAAGGTCTACACCATAATTATAGCCCTTAATAAGGTCGTTAAGTATCAAATGATGGCATTTAACGCTTGTTCTTGCATAACACCCGCTGCATGCCTGAATGATTTCAGCCGCAATGAATGGGCGGTGTGAAGGTACGCGAAGTTCATTACCCGTATCATGTAATTATGTATTTGCATCAAATTATTTTATCCTGTTACACGCGAAAATTGTACCATTAGGTACATAAAACAGAAAAATAATTTAATCATTTAGGTATTGTATTTTGTTATTACACTAACGCATGTAATATTTTGCTCCTACTACCGTTTCGAAAAGTTGCTATGTCATTGAGGAGAAGAAACTTGAGTCCTTTTCTTTTATATATCCACCTAAACTATAGTATCCTTTACCTACATCACTGTTTTAAATAGCTCGGACTGACACAGGCTTGGTATAAATCAAATTTCCTTTAATCATAAAGTATGTCTAGCCGCGTGGTCGTCATCAGAAAGTGTGTTTATTCTTCACAGGTTATTATTTCTGCGTGGACAGTCTACATCTGTTCATACACAATGTTTTTTGCGATGCCAGTAACGCTCTACAGACAATAAAATCATAGTATCATAAGAATAGTAGGTTAGCTTCATACAATCGGCTCCTGCCGTTTGTAT
>DWPQ01000687.1:0-14908 GCA_018251795.1 Perichares adela | reverse complement strand
GCATGACGCACAGTGCTTTGATTGAAACGCACGTCAGGCATGAGCTCCTCACACCGCGAGATGGTAGGCGGTGCGTTTCCCCCGTCATCAAGAGTAAAGTTTGACGCAAAAAGTGCAGCATTAAATTTCTTTATTCAGAAGAAAGCGGAAGTTCTGCATATTACTGGTTCTTAAGGAGTTCAGTCTGGTTAAAATTCTTACTTCTGGAGTAAACTGTGTGGCACTGAGTCAGACGACCTCCAACATCAGGGATCTAACGCTATGACCTCGTACATACAATACAACCTCCTAATGTGCATGTCACGGGTTTATGATCCAGGACAGTCGCTCAATTTGAACACGTAACTGTCAAACATGAAAACTAAATCAACTCGAACCGTGGATACTACACAGAATGCCATCTCTAGTAGATTCGTCCATATACATCGACATTAATATAAGTACTATCTACAATTTAAATAAGAGATAGCGAATCCCACAGAACGATCGGAAATACATTTATATGATAATAGTAAAACGGTTCAATAAAATAATCAGTTGTCGGTGTTACACTGCGGGTCGAGTTACCGGCGCTGACGGCGGGTACAGGCCCAATGAGGAAACCACAGAACTAAATAAACCTTCACGATTACTGTCGGAGTGAACTGGATGGAACAGAATGCACATGTCGCAGTCAGACGATTTTCAGACATTTCCTCATCCGTTTTTAGCACGGTGTACTCGAGTCGAGTGTGGACACAGCAAGTATACGAGTACATACAGATGATCAATTTATTTTTATTTATTTATTACATTTATTAAAACGGATATTCCAATTACAATAATTAATATCATTTAACATTAAATGTAATACAAAATTAAAATTAAATCTTTATATTTATATAAAATTCTCGTGTCACAGTATTAGTTGCCATACTCCTCTAAAACGGGTTGACCGATTATTATGAAATTTTGTAAGTACAATCGGTATGTCTGAGAAAAGGTTGTAAACTATTTTTTATACACTTAAGTTATATGGGGGGCCCACGTATAACATTTTTTTTTATTACTTTGAGGACTCATTTTTTTTAATATTTTTTTATGATGTGGCGCTAAAAAATACATACAACCCCCAATTTTCACCTTACTATCACCAACCCCTAATTTTTTTACACCAACTTTTATATGGCGAAACAACATGGCGGGGTCAGCGAGTATCTTATAAATTAATTAAGATCGAAGATAATGTCCACTAAATGCAATAAAATTAAAAATATCAATGTCAAAATAATAACAATAAATTTAAATTCAATTCATCACTCACAAAACCTTAAACACAAACTCATCACAACCCTCCATTCATCTGCAAAAAGATCCAAGTCAGGACGGGCTTCAACCGTTCAAGAAGAGCGGACAGCCCAGATAACGCACGGATGAGTGTAGAAATTCTTAGCCCATCGGCAAAACTTAACTAAAACTATACGACTATAATTCGACAATAACGAGCGCGGCCGACTACACTTCCAGGGTACGGATGCAAGTATGGAAACCGCTCGATGGTGACTACACACGGCAGCGATTAGTACTCAGTTGAGAATACAAGATGATATAAACACATTTGTCAAGATGAAGATCCTTATCGTCGCGAATTTCGCGCTGAATACCTCTTTGAAGTTGTTGCTGATTGAACAACGAGTGCAGCCTGTCCCGCGGTGCAGTGCATCACACCCGACAGTCGCCACTCGGTCGTCGAGCCATTCCCAGTGAACAGCGCTCGCACCGAACATAATTATCATAACAAACGTAATACTGATCTACGACCGGTACGTGTAAACAATCACCGTCGGAGGTGTCAACCGAGCCGAGGGCCCTGCCTCACCGGCAACCAGTAACGAGCTACACATCCCAGTGATGTTTAAATTGGGTTTTTTAAATATTTGCTTCAAAACGATAAAAAAATATTGGGGCATACTTGAAACGGAACCGAATTGAAACGGGACATCCCAGCGAGGCAGTAATCAATATGTATACCAATTTATTTTTCATGTACGGACAGCGATCATACGTTTACATTTTTATTATAGGTAGGTATGTATCGATGATTGAAAAGATCCCAATACGAATCATTTGAATCATGAAACGTCTCGTATGGTGACGATACCGTCGACCGCCTGCAGCTGTACCTCTCGCAGTACAACTACTAATGTAGGTGCGAACTACGTAAATCCCCGCACGTCAACGCCTGCCGCGCTGTAAGGAAGAAGGATCGTCGCTTCCTGCTGAAACCTTCCCGAACACAAAGCCATTTGCATGACACTAAATAAATTCCCTAAGGAGTGCGTGAGGAGCCGCGGACTCCTTCATAAACTTTATTCAAATTCAAACATACGATCCAGCGGGGGCCCGCCGTTATCGTGTTACCGTACACTGAGCGAGGCTCGGTTCGCGTCTCATCTATATATATAATTTGTCGTATTCACACAACACACCGACGGCTACTCGCACTAATTTATTAACTGTCACATCTAAGTATGACCAATTATATAATGTCAAACAATAAAAATGTATAGCTTTAAGAATTATGATCCAGTTATACACACACAGACACAATTCATATACAGCTCTATTACCATATTGTGGGAGGGACGTGTTCTGTGCTCGCAGCACCAACTACGTGAACGGTGATACTGAGTGATGATGATGAGATGCTGTACAACTAACAGATGATCATAATGCATTTACGTTCATATGCTGTTCGTATGCAGCCAACCGCTTTGAGCTACTTTCTAAAATTCCAGCCAAAAGTTCTATGTACACATACATCGCAGCTTAGCGATAAAAAGGCCTTTTGGGAGATTCGTATTGAATACATCTTTACTTTTAATCTCCTACGTGTGCGCAGTAAACAATATTAGGAGGTACTTGTATTCATGCCGTACCCGTCCTCATATTCGTAAATACTTGTAATAAGTATAACGCATGGAGTATGGAGTCCAGTTTACATAATGTGTAAGGTGTAAGTGAGTGCCATTTATCGCGACCGATCAACATACATCGGCCGCAGTCCGACATCGATCGATGTCGATCGATCCACTGTGGCAGATAAAAGATACTCGTAACACGGGTTTACCAGCTCTCCGTCAGATTGTATCGGTCGCGGTCTGCGGAGACTGCGGACCGTAACGTATGTCCGCGATTCTGCAAATACTATTCCACTAATTCTATAGTACGAACAAATATATGTAAACACAAGAGGAGTTTCTTTCGCCGTTTCTTCTCCTTCGCTATCAAGAACCTTCTCAAAACAGTAGCGAGAGCAAAACATAACGTTCATAAGACTACTTACAAACGATTTACGAATTATACAGTTTTATACTCACATGTACATTATATTAGATGACACGCGATGACAGGAAATGCCCATGTTCTTTCTCGGGCTCTGGACTATCTGTATACCAAATTTCATTTGAATCAGTTCAGTAGTTTCGTAGCCTATTCAGTGCAAAGAAACAAACAAACAAACAAACAATCAAATTTCTCCCCTTTATAATATTAGTAGAGATTAAGTTTAACCCTTAATACATTGTACTCTGAATTGAAGGTTCGCCGAGAATTTGCGCTGGTCTTCCACTTAATCCAAATATTGCGTGGCGTGGCGTACAATCCGGGAGTGCTGAGAACTTTAAAATTTTCTGTACCGGACAATTATGTGCTAAGACGCCGGCAACCGCATTTGCTGGTCATACCAGTGTCTAGAACAGTCCTGTTGGCAAAAGCGCCACTCACAAGAGCAGTATCTATAATTAATGCAACGCATGATACAGTAGATATTTTTAGTAGTAATTTGAATAAAATTGCAATAGAAATTCTTAAAATTATTATGTTACACATAAATAATTGTAAAAACAAAATGTTATATGTTTACCGCATTGGGCTACCAACCTGTAATGGTAAATTAACATGGATAATAAATAATTAATAAATAAAAAATCATTCTTTGTTAATCCCATTGCTAGGCGTCTCGTCTCACAATGTTAGTGGTTAAGGTCTAAGTCCAGTGGTCAAATGCGTATTAGCAGACTTTACACGCGTGCGTAAACGTTGTGGAGAATTCTTTATGTCTATGTAGGTGCATAATTTTTTTTGGACGTCGGTGATACTAAAATTATCGCCCCTTGCCAACCAATAAATAAAGTTGAAATAACTTTTAATAAACAGCTGTTGGAGACGCCAACCGAAATGCTAGGTTGACATCATGTTAAAATTTGTATAACCCTGGTTTTCCTCTCGGAAACGTACTCTCAAGAATCAGATAATTTAAGGTAAGTTATGAATTTATTACTTGATGTCATTTGGGCTTATTTTTAAATATGGCATTTTATAATTATTTGGGTGAGATATAAATTATAAATTAATGTAACCTCGATAACCTTAGATAACTTAAACAAAGGTTATTTTATAAGAAGTATTAATTTTCGTATGATAATTTTATGTATGAACATGAATATAATATATTTATGAACGATATTCATTCCTGCTTTTACAGACATATTAATCAAAACAAAACGCGTTTGATATAATAGCTGCATTATTGTCTGAAAGGTGGAACCAATTTCTGGGTTAAATTTTTTTTTTTTTTTATTTAGCCGGGATTTTTTATCCATATTGCTATCCACAGGACTTAAACTACTTGACGTATCCGTGACATTTCCTTAGTTGTTAACAATAACATGAACTTCTGATGATGTACATTATTGAACTATGGGTGCAGATGGTTTGAAACATATGCCAATCCACAGATAAATAAATTACAAACCACAATTATCTTTGGCAAAGTATCCTAAATTAGGTATATACCTTCATTCTGAGTTATTGAGTTTGAAGATGAAAAAAAAAATTGTTAAATCGCCTGAAAATGTCCCACCAAAATGATCGGACTTGTAGAGAATCAAATTTTTAAGTTATAAAGAATACCCTATTCAAATTTCAAGTTACCTCAAATAATGTTTTTGAATAAAAATATGTAAATGTATTTAGGTGTTGGTTTAGCCCTCACCAGCCTAGTCTGCAATTCCGTGTTAGAGAATTATAGGAGATGTGACAAGTTTTCAGTTTGCCTCACGTAACAAAATGCAAAAAGTAAAAGCTTCAGCACTTTTACCTAAAAAATTAACTTACCAGCTCCAACGCTTTGCGCCCACACAGTAAATAAACAACTTAATAAAATTAAATACATTTTGATAAGCCAAAGCTCGTCGCGCGGAACACTGACACAGTGATAGTGAAGAAGTTGGACGTCAGCTTATATACAAGGTAATGAGGGGTTATTTTTTATCTCTTGAAGTGATAACTTGTCGTGCAAAACAGTGAAATTTATACATCTTACAACTAAATAAAATTGGAGTGTCTGTAATATAAAAATAACCGCTTTTTTCATATTACGGCATCATGGTCATCATCATGTTTCTAAGGCATCACAGACAAGTTGCCAGCTGCTCGCTCATTACATCCAACGATGCAATATCCAAAGCAAGTAAAATATTTTGTGTTTTTACAAGTAATTTAATTAAATTATTTAAAATTTTAATTTCAATACATTCAGTTATAGTAGGGGAGGCCAAGTGACCAAGGAGCCAAAGAGCAGAAATAGCCTGGCGGTTGAACGTTGGTTTCCCGAACGGGAGGTCGTGCGTTCGATCCTCGGCGCGCACCAATAATTAAACGGTTTTATTTAGCTTGCCCTGTTTATTTATTTATTTATGTCAAATCTAGTGATTGAAATTGAACCCTCTTCCTGTGGTCCGATTGATCTGAAATTTTGTGCACACCTTTGGGTTTGATGACAATACAATTAAATATAATCTGTACCGGTGTAAATCCAAGATGGCCGCTGCTACAAAATGACGGATTGCATATTTTATCGCAACTACCTCGATATGGGAAGCAAATGAAAAGGCTTGGCAAGTAGAATAGTAGTACATATTTTATGGACTAATTTTTTAAATATTTTTTCTATGATGTGGCACCAACCAAAAAATACAACCCCCAATTTTGACCTTTCTGTCACCAACCCCTATTTTTTTTCACCAACTTTTATACGGCGATACAATGTTGGCGGGGTTAGCTAGTAAATACATATAAATGTATTTAATACATTACCTAACTACTGACAAATAAATCAGTACCTAAATTCCGCAACGAATTTCCCTATTAGTTCAGCTTTTATATTATTTACTTCAAGTAATAGGTACTTCCAGACTAGACAGATATCCGAGTTCATAATTCATTCATAACAACCATTAATTGTCCCACTGCTGGGCTCGGGTCTCCTCTCACACAGAGAGGGTTTAAGGCCATAGTTCACCACGGTGGCTAAGTGCGGTTTATCAGACTTCACACACCTTTGAGAACTTTTTTTTATGGAGAACTCTCTGGTGTGCAGGTTTCCTCATGATGTTTTCCTTGTGTGTGAAGTGACAATTTAATTTGTAATACGCACATATCTTCGAAAATTATTGGTGCGCGCCGGGATCGAGCGCAAGACTATCCGCTCTGGAGACCAATGTTCAAACTATCACTAGATATATGAGTACCGTCGGAAATAGATTTGGCGGTAAAGAGCCCATAGACTTACCTTTACCTTTTACGAGAAGATTAACCTTTTCCCAATCTCGTATCCTGTTCAGCAGAGTAGTCAGTAGGTACACCTCGACTGATTGGCTTTTACTTTTAAATAGATGAATCCCATTACCCCCTAAAGATTATAAAGTTCAACTTTACCTACTTATGGTTGGATGCACAAAGCTTTGCACGTAAATTGTACGAAGATAGACAGATAGAATATTCTCTATTCTACAGGAAACCCGTAAACATATACAACATATAGAAATAAATGTTTTTCTTCTTAAAGATAAAAGTTCATACAAAATATAATGACAATAACATGAGTTATATTTTTAGACTTGATTACAAAAAACATTTAGTGGAAATACACTTTATCTTAAGGAAAACAATGTCTTTAATTATTACGGTAATGAATGCAGGAATAAATTTACATAACGTAAGAACGCTACTATGTAGATATATCTTAGTATACTTTCCTCAAGGTATCTGTCCCTGTAGTTTGACCAGAATACGAATTATGGAATCCCTTGCCTGTCGTAATAGGCAATTAAAAGGGGCTTTCGGAATTACTGCGGCTAGACTTGGAGCTCGAACCGTCTACCAGCGCACCTAGAAGGACGACGGTAGGTGTGGCCGCATATCGTCGTTAATAGAGACGATACGAAGAGGCAATAATACCGTTACAAGCAGCGCCCAAAAATAAGGGCGCCTTCGGTTGCATTTCTTTGGACATCCCAGAGTCCTCCCTTAGCGCTGGGAAATGCCAGGGGCAGACACATACACTACCTTATAAAGGTTATCCCCTCAAAACCAAAAATAGGTGTTAGTGAAACTAAAACAAATGCATACGAGTATATTGTTTGCGCTGTCTCTTTTCATATTATGTTATGTGAAGGAAATCGCTTTTTAGTGATTAGAAGGCGAATCGTATACTTTGCTACGTTTTAAATATTATCAATTTACCTAAGGGAATTTTAATTGTCTTGCTTTTAGTATTTCTATACATGAATACTTTATTTCATAACATAATTACATGTTTTATAATTACTACAATTACTACAACAAGCATCATTTGTAATTCCAATCAATACAGTTGATTATGACTCCTAAAATTACTAGCAGCTATTATATTTTTCTCCCTTTTTTCTTTACTTATGTGCTTTTTTTACCCTTTGATACACATTCAATGACTTGGATAGTTTCATTGGCTATAATGCTGGATGATTTGATTACACCATCTGTTGTACATCCCACGATTGTATTTATGAGATCTTCACTGACGCCTCTCACTTTAGTATGCTACAAAAAATATTTATTTTATAAGGAGAAATTTAAAAGCATTTCTTATTTGCTATTTACAAATTCGTTTACATGATTAATTTTAATCAATCATTTATAGATTAATCTATATATATAAAATTCTCGTGTCACAGTGTTAGTTGCCAAACCCCTCCGAAACGGGTAGACTGATTTTTATAAAATTTTATATTTTGTAAACTATTTTTTATACCCCTAAGTTATATGGGGGGCCCACGCCCAACATTATTTTTTTATTTTACGGGCAAACTTTTTTGAACATTTTTTTTATGATGTGGCACCAAAAAATACACACAACCCCCAATTTTCACCTTTCTATCACCAACCCCTATTTTTTTACGCCAACTTTTATTTGGCCAAACAACGTTGGCGGGGTCAGCTAGTATGTATAATATAAAACTCTTTAATATAAACATTTGTTAGGTGACATGAAAACATTGTCACTTTTCATAAAGGAAGACGATTAAAGTCCATGATTCTGAACGACTTACATTTTGGAGAATATATTCCTCTGTTATTTCCATGTTTTCGTAAATACCTTTTCTGACATTTTGAATACATTCTTCGACTTCGTCGTGTTCTTTATATTTTCCCATGCAGACATTGAAATCATTTTTAATATGTTTTAGAAACTCAGTTTGGTTTGGAATCGGTCCATACTGTTGATCCGCTAAGTTTTTAAGACGGTATGAACCATTGGATATGCAATTAGTGACCTCAATTACAATATTTTTTAATATTTTGTCTATTTCCTCTTTGCGTTCCTAGAAAAAAAAGACTATTAAAGGGCAAACACTATAATAAATGAAAATAACAGATTTCAATATAAGGATTTCTATTGTAAGAAATCGTACGTCAGTGGCTTTACAGACAGTTCAGCAGCTACTAAGCTATTCATTTACTAATTTAGTTTTGCCAGCTCTAAGTTATTACATCGTATTAAACACCTCCTTGTAATCGAAATAGGGTATGTCGACTTGAGTACCCTGGTCGACACTTCGTGAGTATTAGAAGATAGTTTTGACTTGAAACAAAAATTCCTGTGGTTAAATATTTGTCTACTTGTCTATATGTAATTATGAAAAATATTCTCAAACAGCTTTGCGGGTGAGAATGAAAAAGCTACGGCGCGTATCAAAAAAATCCCATAAGCTTTCAAACTTTGTAATGAAAAAAATATTTACGATTGAATTTAGTAGCAGGGTAATATTTGACAGAAACACACCTTTCTATCATGAAACAATATTGTTAGTTGGTACAAAGCCCAGTCATCATCAGCAAACTAACTCACAGAGGATTACAGGCCATAGTAAATTCATACACATTCAAGAACATTATGGAGAATTCTCACTAACGCATTCTCATGATATTTTCCATCATTGAAGGAATTCGTCGTCCTGTCTGTATCTCACGATTAGATATTCTTCTTAGTCAGTCACTCTTGGCAGAGTGGACGTGGTTGCGCTGATGGGGTACTTGGTGTTGAGTCAAGTTACGTTTTCCTTGTCGAGAGTCCTCCCGACAATGCACTTCCATTTTTGTCGATTAGAAGCATTACGTACACACTGGACTCGGTTTTTTTTTTTTAATTTGGTCTGCTGATCGGCCGCGTGCGATTAGATATATAAACTTACAATCTGAAAACTAAAAATCTTATTGTTGTTACCTGCAAACATTTTTTGATGATGTCGCCAGTCTTCATAACTTTTTTGATCAGTTCATTAATGCGATCTTTCATTTTGTGCAAATGCTCCTCAAATGCTTTACCCTGATCTTGGGCTCTAATGCTCATCTTAGTTATCCAATGTGCCATTTTTTTCTTAGTTTTTTGAGCTAAGGTTTTTATGTACTCCCACGCGTGATTGCCAGTGTTTTTAATACTGTTCCAAATATCTGAAAGGCTACGTTTATGAAGATCATGTTTGTTAACTACAATTTGTGTAGTTTCTTTACAGTTTACAGCTGTGGTTACTTGAAACCAAATTAAAATAGCAAGAAATATAGCTCCACGCATCTTGCTTTCTTGCAAGAATATCTTTGTGTGAACTCCTAATGTAATTTACTTCAATTTATACGTCGTCCATATTATCTATATCAAATTCTTTAACAATCATATCCACTCAAAGTCCTCAAAACATTTTTGTTCAATTATGAGTCCTTTGTTTATTCCTTTGAAATAAATACCAAAGGTGCTGATCAAGGATTTGTTTTAACTTGTATAATCGTTTAGGTTAAGTGTATTCTCAAGTGCACTTGAAAATTGTATATTTAATACATAGTTGTATTTACGGGATACTTATATCAGAAATTACAGGTTAAAGAAGTTCAAGTGTTTGTGACTGGTAGAATTTAATCCGTCTACACTTATATACACTTTCCTACTACGTAAAGATGTACAGAAACTCTTCTCAGAATACGTTTATTTCGCTGAATTGCGGTCATTATTAGCAAAACACAAGACCATCTTAGAGAAGCAGGTTTTGTTCGAATTAACCTTTCTGTTGACTACATCAATTAGTATTTGGCCTTAGTATTCCAAGTGTTTTGCTACTTTATATTAGCAAGTGAAAAAAATATAGGTGTAGAACAAAATCTAGATGAGAGATTTCAAGATTTTTTATTATATAGATAATCATTTGTAAAATTGAGTATATACCTACTGCACAATATAACTGTTTGATGTTATAACATGTATACCTCCTATCTATTTTGTCAATTATGAAGTGCAAAAAATCTTTAAAATACTGTGATGTATTTTATATGTTATGATTAAAACAATACGGAAATAAATTGTATGCTTTATTTGAATTCCAAATGAGATATCAAATTGGCTTAGAAAATAAATATTCAAGGTTCTTAAGAACTCCCTGTGAGTGACGACAAGACAGAAGAAGCAGAGCATCTTCCAATTTCCATGACGATCCTGGCAGTTCCGACACCAGCACTGAGGAGTTGTGTACCAGCGCACACATCGAGCGCTGCTGGGAGAGTCGCAATAGCTAAGTTGATGCGAGTAATCTGTTAAAAGTAAAAAAAATACAAATAACTTTTAAGATACTCGGCGATCAGTAATAGCGTAGTTAAAATTTGTATCTAAAGCACATTTCATCAGATTTTGATTCGAAAACATAATTATTTAATTTACTATCTCAAACTAGCTGATTCGGCAAACGTCGTTTTGCCGTATAATATTTAAAGTTGTGCTAAATCACTTAAATAAAAACAAAAAAAATATCCAAAAAATTTAAAATAAAATTGGGAAGAGTATGGCAACTAACACTGTGAGTCTGTGACACGAGAATTTTATATACTTAGATAGATATAGATGATTTACTGACTTGCAATGCACTCTGCGTTAGAAAGACAGCTCCCTTCAATTCAGTTTGGACAGCGACAGACCCGAAACAGGCACCAGTTGAAATGATACTTCCGCTGTTAACTTCTGAGCACTTCTTCAGGTCTTTCATGGCACCGTTGGAGAATTCGATAGCATCATTCGACAGCGTGCTCAGAGTCTGTACCATGTCGTTTATATCTTTGATTCTCTCATCGGCACAGCTCTTAGATTTAGCAGCGGTTTCACTAAATAGATCTTCGGCTTCTTGTTTTCGTGACTGCAACAAAGCAATATTGTTGATAATCCTAGAACTTTGAACAGTCTTTGCAGACATTAATTGTAGTGACCTACAGACAACTGCTTAATTTATATATCCTTCTGCGACTTTCATTTATGCTATTAATAGATTAAAATAATTATATACTACTCAAGTATATCCACAACGTAAGTAAACTCCGCTAAACGACCTATAAGATAGGCAACAAAAGTCTCTAAAAATACGACTATTTTAATTTTTATATTTTTGACGTTTATTATTGTTAATTTCTATTTTACCATAATGCTGGCATCTTATTTACTGTGTAAATTCTTAAACTTGACTAATTTTAATCTTTATATTTATCTAAATGTGTTTAATTATTGCTATAGATTTTACTTTTTAATGTAATAAATTGTTAATTAGTGTAAGTAGATTATTCGTTGTGATTAACAATAAATAAAGTTGGAGATCTACGCCTTACTTTTTGTATGCTGAGAAGTTTTATGCTTACATCAATACACGCTCTGACAGCTGCGCCTGCGCCTGTTAATTTGTCAGAAACCTTGCTGATAGCCTCAGATACGCGTTCCCGTAGGGCCTTTAAATCAGTAACGATTTTCTCTGCGAACAGTGCCGCTTGGTTCTGCAGACCTTGGGTAAAAGTTCCAATCGCTTCCATTGCTTGCCGTGCCGACTGCTGGAGATTTTGAAGCAGTTTTTCTATCAGGTTTCTGTAAGAATAACAACTTCCATCTCATTGTTCAGAGTGAATACCTTATTATTTTTATGAATGGTATACCTAATTAAAATTATTCACTAAATATAACAACGATTTCATATACAATAACCTAGAGGAAAATTTATCACGCCAAACATACGAGAGATTGAACATTATGCAAGTTAATTTACATAAGGATATAAGCAATGTTATTTATTTTGTTATAAAACATAATATGACCTGGTATTTCCCATGATATCAATTTCTCGCTTCTGCCGTAATGCCACAGCATGATCATCAAAACTGGCTGGGGTGCCGCTGCAAATGCACACCTACAAAAAAAATTTGGATGATTCTAAAATATCGTTCAGGTTAGTAATTAGGGGATATACCACGGACTGTCAAATATTTCGTCCTTGACTACGGCTCATCAGCATCACAACCTATAATTGTCCCACTACTGGGCTTGGGTCGCCTCTTACACTGAAAGGGTTTAAGGCCATACTCTACCACGCTGGCCAAGTGCGGGTTGGTAATCTTCACACACCTTCGAGAACATTATGAACTCTCAGGTGTGCAGGTTTCCTCACGATGGTTTTCTTCACCGAAAAGCAAGTTATAATTTATTTTCTAATACGCACATAATTTAGAAAATTGATGGTGCACGTCGGGATTGATCACTATCACTACGACTGATATTGTTATTGAAATAGTATTGTTAGCGAAATAAAAAAATAAAATAAACATGTGCGTCTCGGGTCGCCCAACAGAAGTAATACAATAGTCTAAGTTGAACCATTTAATATTGAAATTGTTCCACGCTCCTCAAGAAATGGTACTGAACAGAATCCTGAATCATGCTAACGCCTGAACGTTGTGATTCCTATAAGTAGCGGTAAGGATCTGCATGCGTGAGACAACAGAGACAGTCTATTTCAGACACAGTGTTACGTGACAAATTGGTTTACCCTCCCTTAAAAAGTTTTCACGTTCATTGAAGTTCTATTGAAGAAGCTTTTCGTTTCATATCCCTTTTATCATGTATTATTATGCCAGATGGACAGATAAAACAATTAATAAGTTTAAGTCATTAATAGGTAGTTATCCATCACATATGGAGTCAGAGAGATAAAAAATCTTACCGCCACAACTTATACCCTCGGGAGTTAACTGGCTTACATCAGCCCAGCGCCTTCCAACATAAGATAATAAGAGATCTGTCATAGCTTCCTCCGTAGTTAATTGGTTCATCAGGGTACACCGGGATATACATGACGTTGGCTTTGACGTAAACATAAACCTCCAATTAAATTAAACTAGCTGACCCGGCAAACGGTGTTTTGTCATTTAAATGATTTATAGTAAACATTTTGGTATTGATATAGGGGTTAATGATAAATTTAATTTTAATTAAAGGTTAAATTTAAGGGTTGTATGTATTTTTCAACGTCATATAATCACTATAGGACCATAGGACCACCCTTACCACATAGGGGTAAGTATGAAAAAAAACCTTATTCATGAATCACTCTATCTATTGTTGAAATGCATTAAAATCCTGTGGATAGTTTAAAAGATATAATGTAATCTATAGCGGAAGCATTTTATACTACTTATTATATGTATAGATTTTCGAACATTAACTAAAAATTTGACCCTCGACCCCCGAGAGTTCAATGTTAGAACAGCTAGGTTATCACTGCTGTCCAAAATTATTTTTTATGACAATTTTAATAACTCACCAATCCCAACAGAATGAATAAAGGCGTAATTTTCATTTTGAATAACACTTTGCGCGCTTGTTAAATTCACGATACAACCTTAGAAGAACTGTAACTCCTCAAAGAATTCATGGTTTTTATAGTACATTCTTGCAAAATGCAATCATTATCAACACAAATAGATTTATCTTATCACATCCATGGGATTCTATGTAAATATTTCGGGCAAACAACCATAGCCTAATTATCAGATTGCTTAATTCAGTTCTGCGTAATTATATGCTAAAAATTAAGTAGGTACTTTTCGTAACGAAGTTTACTTATTTTGTAATGATAATAATTCACTCCACTCATTGTTATCGCTTACAAATATCTACGTCGGTACGAGTACGGTTTGTTTTGCTGATAACTTTTCATGCCAGACGACCCATAAATAATTCATTCTGCTGGGCTCGCTCTCCTGGATGATATAAGGCCGTAGTCCACCACGCTGGCCAAGTGCGGATTAGCAGACTTCATACATTTTTTTTATCGTGGGGAATCCTCATGGATACGCATTCGCCCGGGGGAGCGGCTTGTTATGCCGGACTTTGGACGTTTGCCGGACCCCACGGTGTTTCCTCTCGCACCGTATGGCGGGAATACGGGCACGCTTTCGCACTCATCCGAACTCGCCGGTGCCCGGCCGCTTCCACAAGATGGAGCAAGAAGCTCCCCTCAAACCAAAAGGCGCGCCGAAAATACC
Source organism: Perichares adela (assembly GCA_018251795.1). Lineage (NCBI taxonomy): Eukaryota > Metazoa > Arthropoda > Insecta > Lepidoptera > Hesperiidae > Perichares > Perichares adela. The sequence goes on along the minus strand of DWPQ01000687.1, from coordinate 208 downwards.
CAAGCGCATCTTACCTTCTCGGCCCCCATCCGCTGGGCGACGAAATATTTCGCGAACCTCCGGCAAATGTTTATCGCTATATTCTTTTTTGATAACATTTTCTTATTAAACCATTTTTGAAGTGAAACTTATTTAGGCGCATGAGGGTAAAATTTTTACAGATGAAACGTCACGCCGGTATGCAACGGAAGTGTCGGAAAAGAGAGAG
>DWPQ01000686.1:0-14909 GCA_018251795.1 Perichares adela | reverse complement strand
CGTTTTTGTTTCTTACCGTGTAGGATTCAGTTTCTCCGACAGTTATAATACTTTATGCATACTGTTTTATATTTCTGCAACAATATATTTACTACTTATGGTCTGTATTGCATCATTACATTATGATGTCTTGGCAGACCCTCGTTCAAGGACTTCGTTTAATAAAGGTTATAATTATTAAACCTTTCATTAAGTGATACTAATCTTTAAATGTTTCTGATGATAATTTAATGATTGCGTTGTGTTTTACAATTAAGAGTTCTGTTTCACATATGTGTAATTATATTTTAGACATTGAGGAAGAATTAACCTTGATTGCACATTAAGAGTAAAAAAAATATATAAATAAACATTTGTTGTTTATTAAAGCCGACGTTGTCGCTGGTAGCGGTCTCTTCACGCAGAAGAAGATATCAAGAGAACACGAAAAGATAACGGGTATACAGCCACATACCTCCAGAGAAATGTTTATATATTTATATGTACCTACATGTATAAAGAATATTTATAAACTTATACGGAACAACGTAGAAGCAATGTGGTAATTATTAAACAGACAAGAATATGGGTTTGATACTGGCGCGGTTTGCACGCAAGTGTGCTGCCGAGGGCGAAGCCCTAGGGCTGCGTATCCAGTTCGTTGCTCCTGTTGCGAATGTGAATAAATTATAGGAGATTGGACGCAGTCATCCGTGGCTCTCCACGTAATGAATGAGATAAAAAGTTCGAATACTCAGTAGTAGTAGTTTTATTAACTTTCAAGATGACGACAGTAAATTGTACAAAAATTGTTAATAGTTACCGCAGGCTATGTGAAACCAGTTTATTATTATGAATTACTTCAGGTTTATTTAAAAAAAAACTACAGGGATCTCTATTTTGTATAAGTATATTGTAAAAGTGAAAGACGAAAATACAAGTGTCGACTAAACTAATGCCATAAAGATCTTTTATTTATAACAATAAAAAAGTTTTTGGTCAATTTCCAACAAATACTTCTATAATGCAATGCATTACAACTGTTAAAACTGCATTTTAATATCAGATCGTATAAAACAAATTGATAGATTTTGAAAAGTATCAAGGTTTCTCTGCTCGGTGTATCTCCCTGTTGTGGCAGCCCAACATTCGACTGAATTAAGTGCACTTAATTGATCCAAGAGGTTCGCCCCGGGACTACAATTTGCCCGCAGTGCCCACATGTACAACGCACTCTTTATAACGCCAACTCCCCGCCAAATTTCACTCGAACCTAACCACCAAGAACGTCGCGGGCAAAAATTCTACTTCAAACGCAGCGTCTTTAATTACTCCCAGACAACTCGGAACGTTTGATCTCGACGTCCTCTCAAAACAATGACAAATTGTGCGTACCGTATCAAAGGACATTGTATTTTAATCAGCGCTTTTAACTACGTTAAAATTTATGACGAAGTAAATCCGGATCGATGTGCGAAGAGAAATATTTCGTGCGTGGGATAGAGTTCCAGTGGAGCGGAGGAAACATTTAATGCATTCGCCGCTGCAATAATTTCTGCGATGTTTGTATAAAAGAACACCACTTAGTGTTTCAATGGCAAGTTGTCCAACTGGCGTCGAATGATTGCTGTTGTGGTATAGCAATTACGCAGGAATGAATATGTAAATTGTGTCAAAATATTACACATAAACCGCTTTAGGTGCCGATGACCTCAAATTTGTTAAAAGTTTTTGTTAAAAAATCCGACCATTAATTATGAGGTATTTTATGAAACATCCGGTAATTTTGCGCTCTACCAACAAACATCAAGTTATTTTTTTATATTTTTTATGTTTGTCAATATGCGTTTTAATATTTTATTTGTCGTTAAACTACGTCGATTAGCCACGGAAGTTTGGAAAAAATAAACCTTATTGCCTGTTGTACAATACTAAGCCGGGTCCCTTCGTCGCGGCTCTAGTGCGGTTAATTTTTTTTTCCATTTACATGTAATGAAATGAAAAATATTAAGTTTAGTAATTGTGTTCGTTTTTTATTTAATTTGTCAAAAATATCAAGTCGTTAGTGACTGATCAAATAAGATTATTCTTTAGTAATAGCTCATAAAAATAATCACGAGCTGAAGCTGTTACTTTCATAACAATAAAAACATTATGAAACTGCTGAAACTCGAAACATATCTGTAGCGCCACTTAACATGTGGGGTTAGCGTTGCGGCGAGATCGCGAGCCTTCTCGTATTTTCGGTTTTCGTCGCGCGAATTTCCTTCGTTGAAGCTCGAGCTGTTGTTTATTTTCAATAACACTTAACGAACCGCGTATGTCATAACAGTTGCACCGACTTTCTCATTTCCGACATCGTCGACGCCCACCTCTTAGGCCCGGAGGCTTCGTATATTTTTTATAAAATGTCTGAGAAGTGCGTGTTCCTTTGTAGAGGTTTCCCTCACAATGGGCCGGCTTCATTATGCAGGGCGAGGCAAAAGGAACGAAACAGATGTACGGTGGCGGTGCATTCGCGGCCCGAATAATAGTCACGAACGGCGCTCGCCGATCGATAGCTGTCGTCTTTTGTGCGCCCGTGCGGCCCTTGACATCTGGGCTGTCATTAGGTTATTGCATTAGTTGGTTCGCGTTTAACGTTAATACGAATCGTGACTGGACGATCGCGACAGTAATTCGAGCGGTATCGCCGACGTTTTACAATTTATTTGCTTTGACTCGAGACCTAGAAATGTCTCGTATTATTGCTTATGCTTTAAGCTTAACTTATAGCTGTCAGAGGGTAATAAAAAACCATCAACAACTACGCACTACGTTAAAGTTGTCTCGTCGCTATTTTTTTTAAGGTTATAATGATTGTCTAATATGTACCTACCTATCTAGATTTATAAGTCATTGCTTATTGGGCATCGATTTTCATAATACAATCAAAACATTTTAGTTTTAGGTCTAAGGTTTAGAAAAAATTCAAACATGCGTACCATAGGAAGTCGTTACCATAACGGTGTAGGAATTAGCTACAAGAACACAAAGAAGTCCGCCTGTCCATCATTATTGCCTGCTGGCGCATTGCCAGCATAACATCGCTCGTATCACGTGACGATAGTGCATGTATTTGACTGCGCGACCGGCGAGTCTGACGAGTTGGGGTGAAAACACCGTGAGACCGGTTACCGGTTCGGTGTCGATAGCGACGCGGTGGTCGGTGACATGTCTCGCTAGGACATGTTCCGATGATAGTACTCCTGTCATACTTGTTTCAGTATCTGTAACAATTTATTCGATTCAATAGGACGATTTTCATAGTAATCTCATACTAATAATATAAGGGTAAACCTTACCAAACATATTGTACGTCGTAACGTACGTACCAGATAAGTTACTTTTGTACTTTTTCCGGATTGCAGAGATATTTATCTGATGACCAATTTAGAATGACGATATAGTTCTTCTGATTCCAAAAAAAATATCAACGAAGCATAACAAATTAACGTCTTCCAGTATGTACATATTACCCCCGATTTTAAATATATTTTCTACTACTAGATACTAGTATTTGATGGTTTTAGTGGACAGTCTGAATGTTCACAGTTTTATGCTGCCCGAAGGCTTTTAATAATAAAGCTTACCTTGTTCTATGAATGAGATGGAAAGCCTTTGTTGTACATGTTTACTGCATAGTAGCTTTACGTCACAAAACGCAGATATGAACAAAAATTATAAAATGTAATATTGTTAGTAGACGGTAATCGTTTGGCCCTTGCACACGGCTTCGTCTCAACAGTCGCGGCTCCCTGATGACGCGAGTCGCGTGCGTGCGCGCTCGCGGCCAAACGGACGTGGCGAAATTACTGCCACTTATCTCCCGATACTTACAATACCCGACTCATTTGGGCTTAGACCATACGATTTCGGTTTTGCCATCAACGATTTTGTAATTGCATCATTTGCATCTCTTTTGAGTAATTTTTTTTTCAATAACTATCTCCTTACCATATACCTACCTCAGTTAATATTTTAAACGTGACTATCGTTCATATGTGGTAGAGAAGATACCACTTCGTTAGACATAGCAGTAATAAAATTATACTTTTCGCGTGCGTGCCTACCAATCCCCTGCCACTTCCAGCTGCCCGAACTAACGATTAAATGTGCGAAGTTGTTCCTTTGTGCGTAGTTCAATCGATATAACAAGTTCGATAGAATCGTTCTGTGTGTGTGTGTGTGTTAGTTAGGAATTAATGTCAACGGTAGCGAAATATGGTTCGTAACGATGATCGAGATGGTACAACTACGAATCTGTCTGGTTCAAATCAGGGCTTGATTGGTTGGATCTTTTTGATTTCTGTAAGTCGTATAAAATAACAACATTAAAAGACTTAAGAGTAAATGGGGATGCGTAACAGAAAGTACGAAGGCTTACGCATGCTTGATCTTGAATGAAGGTGTGCGTAATGTGAATTATAAGGCAAGACCTTTCAGTTTACGGAGCGCCGCATGTAAATACAATTAGCATCAGTGCGAATATAATGAGTCGTTAGCGTCGAGACGCGGCTGCAAACCGTACGCGACACCGACAAGCTCACTTCATTTACAATCCAGGATTATATTTTGAGAGCTGTCGAAAGTTTCGCTTTAATATAAAATCCCAAACGAACGCCGTTCACGAATACCTTCGGGCGATCGCCGAACGATGGTTTAATTATAAAACATTCCCCGCCGCGAAAACTTCATCCGAAATCAGGAAGAAAAAGACTAACGGTGAAAGAAGGAAAAAATCCGTGCCCCTCCCGTTCCACCCCTAATCCGGTAATTGTTGGGTGTTTTTTCTGCTATGAATGAAAAAAATTGAACCCTTTGTGGATTTACCCTCGCACGTGTTCGGGCCAGCGAAATCTTTTTAACACATCGCAAACTTGGGACATGAATTGTGCTCGCCGAAAGCTCAGATTGCTATCTGTCGGTTCGGCCGCTTGCGCTCAAAAAATTCTGTATCCGTGCAATCTTCGGGCAGGAGGAAGTGCGAATTATTAAACGTTTATCGTTCGATAATAATAAAACTACTGAGAATACTTGTACAGGATCGCAATTAAACTAGACAGGGAGTTGACATCGCCGGGAACGCAGGTGCAAGGATAACGCGTGTAACCTTTGAAACAGCTGTTCATAAGGAAATGGCTCCGGCTGATCGAGCCGAGCATAAATGTATTTCTCTAAGTTATAAATTACTTTTAGATTAGACTACAGATGATAGGGGTTTGCTTAAAGACCATCCCGTTCTATTAGTGCAAGTAAAATTAGTTAACGGCAGCTGCGTGTATAAATAAATACATATTGGTTTTATTTGGTTTAAGAAAATGCAGCATGGTGGATGGTCGTATGTTTACTCTCGCTGCTGACCAACCGCCGCCGCGCCGGTAATGGGACTAATACCGTTGGGATATGAGCCCCGCTCGCCCAAAGCCATTTGAATATTAATACCTCGGTGTGTATTCGTTTAATAGTATCGCACTCCGCATACATTATCTGTAAAAAGCTCTTAGAGTTATGGTTCAGGGCAGGTACATACAGTTATATGGTTATGGATAGCTTGAGTTTAGATATTTTGTACGATTTCTTATTTGTTTTATTTTTGAAAATTATCGATGTCGTTTAATCCTGGCATTGATCAATTCTTTAATTCCAATATTGTGAACAATTTTGTACGAAATTATAGAAAACGTGGATCACTTCAAGGCGGTGTCAATTGTTTTCGCTTGGACAGTTTTCCCTGCGACCGGAATTTCCGATAAGCACACGTCTGCAATTTACGATAACGGGAGCCCATCCTTCACTTCCGCTCCTTGGGAGTTTCAAAATCCTTTGATAAATTACTATTTCATCTCTGGATTTGGAATTTCGCGCAAAAGTTTACGAATCTCCCCCTCGGTAGGGTTCGTGCTGTTCGGCGCGAGGTCGTGGGAGCGGTAATCCACGGTGCTGCCGGACTGTTGTTGGGGGTTTTTAATTTGGAGACCGCCCGCTGCGGACGGATTATCTGCGGTGCCTGGGGACCGTCCGATTCGCAATTAGTCGCCAGCTCGTGAGGTCGTCTTCCAGTACACTTTTCCCGGATTATCACCGCATAGATTATTCACAGACGACTTTTATTTGCACCGACGATAACTCATCTACGAACGGTTTCCGGGCTCGTGTTAACTTATTTCTGTCAACCGGCTTCGGATCGTACTAAAAGTGTAACACTCATATGGTTATAGTGTGATTATAGAACCACTAATAATAAAAACGGCTCAGGAAGTGTCATTTTGATTAGACACCAATAATGTTTATTGTACATAAATGATTAAAAATATGTATAGGCTTAATTTAATGTGACTTTCTAGTTGGATCAAATAAAACACGAGGGTACGGTTTAAGCGGCACATATTTTTGTGTTTAACCCTCGCTGGTTGTGGAACATGAAAGGCTGAATGTCGCCTCGTGGGAATGTCGGGTCGGCAGATCGGTCGGTTAGCATTTTTTGTTCGTTTACGATTTCGACCATCGACGTCGCTAGATTATGAGTTCATTGTTGCACTTACCGCTCAGTTATCGAATTATGGAATGCCTCAGTTGCGCATTTTGATGGAATAGAAATTCATAAGAAACATTATAGCGATGTTGCATTGACTATAGCAAATGTCGGTGAAAAGTCGCACATGCGTTTATAATAACAATAGCTCCCTCTCTCTCTCAGTTATTACTGCTGATGCTAATAGTGGCACTGTTAGTACTGGTAGTGAAAATACTGCATAAAGAAATTTATTGTCAACTTTATTTTTAATGCCAATTTCGTGTTGTCTGATGAACTCTGTATAGGAAAGTCGTCAAATAGTTGCCTGTTATTGAGCTTAATTACCATTAAGTGTGTCACTCATATTAAACAATTTGTATTAACGGTCAACGCGACCTAATTGCAGCCGTAATGAACAATACAAACGCACGTTTACTCACGACAAATGGGCGTACAATTTTTCACTCGTAGTAGTAGTAGTAGACGCTTTGTTGTCGGGCGACGTCACCGGCCATTCATTAAAAGATAACATGTGTAGTGGCGGTGGCGAGTAGCGACGTAGCTAGCGAGCCGGCTCGCCCGCTCCGCAACAATGGATATGCTAATCACGAATCGAGATTGCGATTAAATAATAATACCGGCCGCGCGCACTTTGCCGAGCGTCGATAACTGCCGTCAGCGCCATCTGGCCGGTTCCCGAGATGCGACAGATAAAACATCCACTGATCGCCCTCGCCAAGTATAGAGCATGCATGCAACTCATGTTTTGGACCCCAATGCCGCTTACTCAATAAAGAACTGATGAAACCACCGATCTTCTGCTATTTGTTATAAGATTTCTAAGAAATCTGATCTTAAGTCTTCTAATGTTTAATCAGCAGAAATGGAATGGAGTTGATAAATGCCTTGACCATCTTCGTTATTCCTGTTATTTAAGCTATTGCTATGTTGGTATGTACCGGAAATACGATGGGTTTCTTGTCGAACTGCGGGAAACAACAAGGAACATTATACCACTTAGAATATAAATCGTATTGGCTCGTTTGCGTATTAATTTTAAAGCAACTTTAATATCACAAATCACGATATTCTAATCAGACTCTTGCAACATTAAGTAGTTGACTCATGTTTTGTGAATTCCTATAACAGATGTTTTAATAATTTAGCAATTTACCAGACGGCCTATGAGACAGGTGCCAATAAAACACGTTTTTATTTCGTGTAATCTATTCACACACCATAATAATGTAAACAGATTCACATACGCAGACAGTGTGTCATTTCACAACTTACCAAATATACGTATAATAAAAGTTTTACTTTGACATTTTCTCTTCGACGGATTTAAAAGTTGTCAAGAATAATATTTACTTTCTTTAAAGCTTCCATGGGATAGTAAACTTAATAATGTTTATAATTTAACCGGTTTAAATATAAGTAGTCAAGTAATATAAAACCTTAAGTCGACCACTATGCCGTTGCAAGAAAATGTGCATTAATTTTTCAGGCATGCGTAATGTTCCGCTAGTCGCTAGTCTCGTAATATTAAATTTCTAAGCGCTTATAAAGTGGTAGACCGGTGTAGGTATTCTATCTACTAGTAGTTAGTAAGTACAAAACTTATGGCTAGCCACATCTTCAACACTAGTTGACTTGCGCTGACACTATAAAATTAACTATTTTTGTTACTACTTTTAATGCTTTTAGAGCATTCCGTTTCAGATTACCGAAGTAATATAAAGCTTTTGTACGACAAGCAAGCATCGTTCGTCTTCGTTGCAAATGATATCCCGAATCCTTTAATGAATAGATGCCGAAATCATGTTGCTAAATTGCTAACATTTTTAAGATCGCGTTTTTGTAGAAACGAACGGCTACTTTTCCAAAGAGACTAATAAAGTTTACACACTTAATGCGGAGACTCTTGTGGATGCTTAATAAATTTCGCACACAATAAATTCGTCCCTCCGATTCCGCTCGCGGGCTCAATATTGCTTTAATGAGGGACCCGAACAATGCTATTTAATTTTCAACTAAAAGAGTAGAGTTTATTCATCTACCAACATATCTTAAATTTGTCCAATAGTGGGTTATTACCGCGCAGTAGAGTCGAGGTTGCTTCAATTCGTGTTTGAAGTTTTAGTGGGTGTTATTACAAATGACAAGGGTAGCTTGCAACTCGGGGGTGGCACGTGCGCACGCATTTTGCCTATTATCTAAATAAATAGGAGCAAGCAACTTAGGTCAGCTCTGTGACTGTTTGACGGTTCTCACGATTTGTTTTGCAATGAAAACTTGTAGAGATAGGAATTGTTACAGGATTATTGAAATTAAATATCGATCTAATACAACATTATTATAATTTTTTAAAGCAATCACTATGAAAACTGGCATGTTTGTCTTTTAGACCCGAAAAACGCCAGATAATACATATTATACCTAGTAAGTACCTATAATATTATCTAGCGTAATCGGGTCTTTGACAGTTCCTTTATCATCAAGGATTTGGTAATCCATCTCAAAGCTGTTCCTATTGTTTCCAATTCCACTGCGGCTTTAAACAACACTACGATTTGAAATACATAAATCATATTTTTGATATTATTTGGTTTTAAACTGGGTCAAAACCGGTTTAGTAACTGTTAATGTGATAAATAGACACGAATTAAAAAAATAATAATTGCAAGACTTCCTATGAAATCTGTTAGATACATAATAAAATGTTATTTTTTTTAAAGATATAGATACATATTATAATAACTTCTTAGCCCGTCATGTTTTAAATGAAATGTAACTACAGTACCTATAGTGCATTCGTTCTCCTCGCCCTAAGAACATGGAAACTTACTCATCTTAATGAGTGTCAAGTTGTTTACAGTCCGCTCGCGATATTGCTGCGCGTAAATAACTCATGTATAAACCGACTTTGTAAATATAGTCTTTTTAAATATCACATATAACTGAAACATTGATTATGTTGCCTTTATCTACATTTTGAAAGCATTACCTAACTACCTCTTAAGTTAGTTATCCATTTGCTTTCATCAGAGCTGTACTGAAGTAGAAATCTTAATTTGTCATAATGAATATAGTACTTCTATAGTAAATTATTTGCTAGCCATTATAACGACTTGCATTCGACATTGCACTAGTCCAGTGGTTGACAAAGTGCGGCTCCAGAGCCGCATGTGGCTCTTTGTCTCCTTAAGTGCGGATACTATGTATTTATTGTAGTAAAAGTTTACTAATCTACTGCATACGCAACGACACCACGGATAAATGTCTTCGCGAGACAAAGGTTCGGAAGCATCCTCTGGTGGACCCGGCAGTAGTCACCAAGCTACGTAAATTCTTCATACAACACAACCAGAGTACTAAACAAGCACAATTGGCACCCAATTTTTTTGTAATTGCTGTAATGTTCGTTTGCCGACCACTGCATTAGTCGATTTAGCAAAGCCGCTTGATGAAAATTGAAGATGAGAAAGCACTTATTATGTTTTACAATCATGTATCTCAAAAAAAAAACAAACACATTGATGTTTATTGTTCGTGGACTGCAATTAGCATAATCCGACCGGGACACACGTGCGTCACACACGCGATATTATTATATTGTTTTTTGTGCATGCTAAGCAACCCTTTCAATTCATTGTTCGGTGCGCATGGATTTGAATTTGATTCCTTCTGTTGTCAGATCGCGAGGATGGCAAACACGCGGCTTACACTATCGGTACAAGTTTAATGTGCGGATTTTTTTATAATGTTGATTTCATTCATTTTTTTTCATTTGATTTCGTTCATTTAGTAATAATTTCTCGTTGGTTAAATACTAGTAAGACGCTGTAAGGTTGGCTCTCTAGGTATCGGCCACGAATTATCACTAAATACATAAACATTTAAATCTAAATCTAAATACATGTACACTAAGTAAACATGTACATATATAGAATGCCCTGAACGAAATCGAGGGAAGGTCAGTTTTGTTTGAAGATAGGCACGGCAAGGCGGTGAAAATAATCGTCGCAGTCCGTCTCGTATTACCCTCACGTAAAGGTTAGTTTAGGGGCTCCCGGTTGTTTATAGTCGTCTTGACGGTCCCGAGATGAGTTGTCGGCTAAAAATGAGTGGAAAAGGGGACTTGTAGAGACCCGGGTCGGACTCATTAGGCGTTTTGCAGAAGAAGCAGCACTGTGATCACCAGAGATCCCAGAGCTCCCCATATGATATCCCCGGGTGATAAGTCCCTTGTGTGTTTTCTTTGTGTGGTATTATTGCTTAGACCATTGTTATTCAATAATCTGAAACGGCCATTTGGTGTTGTACACGTGGCTGTAACCTACATGTAATGTCTTGATATTTTAAAACATCAAAAATTCATACATCGTTAATTATAATAAAAAAAAAACATAAAGCAATTAAAATAACTATAAAAAATATTTGTTTCACGTAAGCAAAGGAACTTGTAAATCGTGACTTGCCCTTGACCCTGTCAGTAATGCCTAAAGATATTCAGAGGAAGCTTAATTTAATTTCTAATCTAGGAGGTGTTTAGATACGAATTGATTGAAAAGCTGCATACTAAAACAATGTTTCAATTAAATTGCTGGCCTTTTCTTACCCAACTCCGCTCTCACTTCAACGTAACCTTTTCACAGGTGAACATAAATAACGCCATTCAAATGTAAAAGCGATAAATTATCAGTAACTGCGACCAATTAATTCGTACAAATTGTGATATAAATTACAGAGCACTTGAACGAAACTACACGTTTAAATGTCGGTGAGTACTCCCGTCTATTGTGTTGGGGTTTCATTACATGTAGGTACTCGTCATGTGGTCTGACCGGGAGCGATTCCCATGAGACGGTTTCTTTTAATTATGCATTACGTGGACACTTAACGACACGTTAAGGTTTCCGCTAGTCTTCGGGGTCTAGTCTGCTATTTATCTACCTTGTCCTCTGCTAGATAGTGTTATCTACACTGTTATCCTTGCGGTGAATAAACGGTTGTTTACAGGAACTATATTGACATTACTATTTGGTATCTCGATAAGTAAACCAAAAAAGTGGTAATCAAATTACAACCTCGGTAACGTTTAAAACCAAATGAGAAACATCATCACCGAACATAATACAATATACTCGTACATATCAAGTTTACATAAAAACTCATTGTTTGCGGGCAACCTACACTCGCACAGAGTAGAGATTGTCGCAAAAGAATTTGAAACCGTCGAATAGACTAAAAGGAATATAGAAGGAATAAAATAACACAACTATACCTATCCAAGCATCCGTTATTTTTCATTTATTTCCTATCATTACGGGAAACCTAGTGTTCGCATAAAATAGCGAATGTCGAACGTGTTTTACATGGTCAACGTCGTGGCGATCGCACTCTAAGCGCGAGTATCCACTCTTGGGCTAACGATTTACGCGAATGTCCTTGCTTAGTCGTTAGATTGGAAACATCCAACTGTGCGTGGGTACTTTAAGGCATTAACGACAAAGATTATACAAGTAATAAATTACTAGAACTTTCATATTCCAGGAGAGCCTTCGTCGATCATGTATTTGACTCGATTTACAAAAATTAGGTTTCATTATATTTCGACATTGACCTAGATTAAACTCGTCCAGTTTTGCAAATGTATTAAAGCGTTTGTGTGTAGATAATTTTCCGTCGTTTCAATTACAATGGTGTAAACAATATTCGCAAGATATCTTTGTAGCGAATCAAGCGACTCCTATGGTTCTAAGGTCATTCCAAAGGGTCTGTTAAAACGTTTTTATTTCCTAATCAAGTAAGCTGTCTACTTAACATATTAATACAAGTGCATTCGGAACTCGGTGAGCGAGCTAAAATAACTATGTTCATTTAAACATCCCATGGTTTTTATGAGAAAATCGTGTCGGACATAGCCACGCCATCTATTCCCACACAGAATACAAGATTCCCGGTTCGTGTATAGAATTTACGCGACTATCCGCACTTATTTATGCTTAGTCGTAGTCGCAGTGAAATCGCGCATTTGTAACACTTCACGCGCTCAGCTTGTAAGTTTAACGGTGTACCTGCGCGCCGCGGTCACGAGCGTACAATATTTGTTACACGTTATGTTACGTAACCGTTGCTGTTTCCGATAATGTTTACATGGGAACATTATGTGTCACTGCGTTAATTTGGACGGGGAACGCTGTGTCGACTTATTTTTACCTAATATATCGTGGGTGGGTTTTTTAAACATCACATATAAACTATTCCCGGTAAAAGTACCTTTAATACAGCGGAATATCAAATTCCATTCATTGATTCCGTGTATAATATAGATTGTGATATGGTTTTGGTGTTACTTTAGGTTCTTATCGATAAAATCTTATCTAACGACTGAAAATTCGATAATGCCCGATTTTTACTTCCTGTGCTATATTTTTACTTCTTACATTATTTTTAGTAGTTAAATCGACTCAAATTGTTTCTGCACAAATTAAGTTATTTTTCCAAGCTTATTCTAATGTGGTAATCTTATTTTAACCTATACGAACAAGCATAGAGTAGTGTTATATGACGCTGTTTGTAAACATGTTTACAAAGGGCGATAAAAAATTTGTTGACCGAGATGTCCTTCGCGCAAATACCCCGAGCCCCACACGCAATCACCCGTGGCGGTTACTGTGACGCGGGGTCGATTGGGCCTCGCCGAATGCCGGCTCCAATCACCCCGCTTACCGCCGAACGCTGGATATGACAGTTTATAAAAATTGTGATTTGTCGTTCAAACGTGCTTCCTGCTACTGGGTTTCCTATTGAACTTTTCTACAATGTAACCGGTTATTTATAAAGGTTATTTTTCTCTTTGATCTTATCGCCCGTAAAATTAAAACTCCTTTCTATGCAGTTGGGACGTTTAATGGGTAAGTGTGTGTATCGTTTGATATTAATGTGATTAGAAAACGAACTCTAGATGAAACAAACTTATTATGAACGGTAATCCATTAAACCTTGCTGGATGACGGTGGTCCTCTTTTGTGAAAAAGTCTTATTGCAGATGATTTAGCCTGAGGTACTGACGTCTTAGGATGCTCCCCACGACCACAGCCGACAGCAGTCCGAATAGCATACCTTAAAGCGCATTTATAGCTTGCGAAAACAATTTCACGGCTTCAATTAACGGATATATTTTTTAAATACACATTCTATGACAATGTGACTTTGTGAGTACGAGGATTGTTGCATCGATCTTTTATTTTATATTTACGTGACGTGGATATGCCTCTAATATCTTGTGAAACAAAGGAATTTCAATGCTCACACGTATGAATTTTGTTTAACATTAATAAATGCTGATAAAATAGCGTACCTATAGCGCAAACGAATTAAGATCAGAACCGGAGGGATAGCATATACGTATAAGTTTTGTAGAGTAATGCAGAGACCATATTCTCGGGGATATGAAAGTAGCAATCATTTGACCAATTGCCATAGCATTAGAGGTAGTAAATTTATCACCACGTTTAACCAGGTTTAAACAACTAAACAACGAAAGAGTTAGTTACAAAGTTTAAATAGTTAGTTATTGTTTTAAATCGACTGTAAAGTTATGTGCGCCAAGACTGCCAAGTAGTTCCAAAGTAAAATAATAATTGTTGTGAAATGTATATAATTGTCTCATCCAGTGTTTCAAATATGTAACTCTTCGACCCTTACACGGTTGCATTAGGTTACGAGGGCCCGCTGTCGCCGAGGCAGGAGCGGCCGGGGCTGGGCGGGGCGCGCCTTCCTATGTACAGTTATTGATCATTTGATTGATTGTTCTTAATTAACTCACTTACTTCAATAACGGCATATGGTATTATTGTGTTTTTTTTTGTTAGGTAATTATATGTTTTCATAGATAAGAAATGAAATTTCAGAAATATACCATTTACGTAGGTACGTATATTTACAGACGTTTTTATGCTTTAAAATTTTTATCATACGGTGAAGCGAGACAAAGGCTTTATTTAGTTCTATTTAGTCTTTACCTCACTTCATTTTTTGGGCTAGACATAAAACAGTTAGCAGCAGTGATTAGCCTAATGATTTGAAGGGTGGTCTTACGGACTAAGGGTTTGGATTCAAATCTGGCTCGCCCCTCAAATTTTTCAAAACCTTGTGCATTTTTAAAATTAATTATCACTTGCTGCGGTGAAGGAAAACATCGATTTTAAAGCTTCATAATGTTTTCAAAGGGAAGTGAAGAAGGAATGGGTTGATGATACTGTAAAAAAGTATATTATTATTATTTTTCATTTTTTTTATTTACTTTATTGCAACTTTCTAAAGGAAGTTTACAAAGGGCGGACTTAATGCCTTATGGCATTCTCTA